>PITA01024763.1:0-25661 GCA_004023965.1 Spilogale gracilis | reverse complement strand
GGGATGGGTCCAGGAGGGTTCTTCTGTGACCAGGACTGTGGTGCAATCTCACCACCAATGCTTCTCCCCTGTAGTTCCCTGACACAACAAATACACAAAGTATTGGGCCACTTACAGCTTCTCCCTCAATCCCTGAGCTGTTATTTTCACCAGCATCTTTCTTCTACCTGCTCTCTATGCGCGCCCCTCGCCGGCTGCACCCCCAAGCCCTCTAGTGGTAGAGGGATGTAAGGAAACCCTGCAATGGCTCTTCCGCATCTGCCCCACACGTGATTCACTACAGGCAGTAGGGGTCAGTCCAGTAATCCCCATCCATGGCTTGGAAATGAGCTGTGACTCCAGACATGTTCCACATAGCTCAGCAAAAAAATAAATAAGTAAATAAATAAAATAAAATTACATGATGTATGTACCCTGGGACTCACTGGGTCGCTTAGGAGTTTCTTTTTGAAACATACGTCATATTGAATCACTTCAGACTATTTTTCCACTTCGAAATTACATAAAGCACCACTAAGATATCCTAAGCTGCAGGGTATCTTAGCAGCTAGGATAAACGGAAAACGGTAGGATCCTCAAACTGGGTAAAATTTCCCACAATTTGACACCAGTACATAGGAATGAAATGTAAACCCACATTCCTTAACTGAAGGCAGGAAATACAGCAAATTAACATAACTGGAATAAACACAGTCTTTTTTTTTTTTTAAGATTTTATTTATTTGACAGAGGGAAACACAGCGAGAGAGGGAACACAAGCAGGGGGGGTGAGAGTGGGAGAAGCAGGCTTCCCGCCCAGCAGGGAGCCCGATGTGGGGCTCGATCCCAGGTCTCCGAGATCATGACCTGAGCTGAAGGCAGTCGTCCAACCAACTGAGCCACCCAGGCACCCCCTGATCACTCTTCTTTAGCCTGGTATTGAACGATACCACATGGACATCTTTCACAGATCCAGGCGAGAATGAAATCATGGTAACAAGTGTGTGTGTGTGTGTGTGTGTGTGTGTGTGTGTGTGTGTGTGTAGGCACCCTGATGCTCATACTTGCAAAACCCAGGACAGTGTCTTAACATCCTGCCTTCTCCTGAGAGCACTGTATATCCCTTGGAAAACACACCCTTTTACTGGTATTCCTAGAACATCAGTGCTGCCTCCCACAACCACCCCCTCCCTCCCTCACTGCAGTGGCACACACAAAACCCAGGCCAGCTCATGTGGAGTCCTTCCCATAATTTCTGAATTGAAAATGGAACAAAGGCATAACAAGGTGGCTCAGTGGTTGGACGGCTGCCTTCAGCTCAGGTCATGATCCTGGAGTGCCAGGATGGAGTCTTGCATTGCGCTCTCCCCCTTCTTTTGTGTGCGTGTGCACACACTCTCTCTCTCACTTTCTCTTTCTCAAATAAATAAGATCTTTTTTAAAAAAATGGAACAGAGGGGACTTTATCTTCACAGATCTTAAGTATAAAATTGCAGCGCTCTCATGATACATTTCTCACAATGCAGAAATGCTTTATGAAAAAATGAAATCCAGTAAAGACTAGCAGAGATAACAGAGTCCTGCAAGCATCAAATCCCGATATTGTGTCTGAAGCCCTGATGCGAAGTGTTTCTCCTTTGGTTTTGTAAGCTGCTCTAGTATTCTCAGCCACTAAGAAGCATTTCTCTTTTGTTTTTGTTTCCCTTCAGGTGACTTAAATTGTAATTCTTATCACTTTCATCTAAAGACAAACTACTATTACTGTGATAGCTGGCTGGTAATCTCAGAGGATCACACTGTTTATCGTCTGCTTTAGTCTCTGTAAAGTTCAGAAAATGGACCTACCAAACACCAGAGTCCTTCTGAGATATTAGACATATTTTTATGAGACTGTAAGCTATTTTCCTAAGTCAAAAAATGCTTCAAGCCCAAGTCACTGTCTTTTCCAGCTCTTTGTAAATTGTTTTGCTCAAAAGCATAGGTTAACAACGGACTTTACATCTTACTTTTCACACCAGCTTACAAAAAGTGTCTCATTTTAATCATTATTGGCATTAGAGATAAAACTTTGCACAGTGTAAAGTTCTACGTGCAGCTTTTACCACTTCTCCTGTCCAAACATTCTTGCCCTCCAGGTAAGGGCAGACCCCTGGGTTTCAGGGGGATAGTTAGGAAGAGAATATAAAAAGAGATGGTACAGGCTAAGAACAAAATACAAGTAGGTGGTACCTTACTATAAAATGTATTAACAACTAGCATTAAGGGGAGTTAAACTTACCTTAAGCATGAGAAGCCTGAGAGGGATCTTTTCCTTATAAAAGAAGGAGGTGCTCTGAAGTGGATACTGCCGAACTCCAGGCAGGAGACTGTTTAATTCCATCTGGGACGCATATGCCAGGACAGACATTCAGTGGTTTATAGCTGGTAAAAAGCAGATATTAGGCTGTTAAATATCTTGAAGATCATTCCAGGATTTCAAGACTGAAGGGGTAGGAACCAAGCGATATAGGGAGAGTATTACTAGGAAGAAATTTAAAAAACAATTGTATCAACGGAGAAAGAATTACAAGGAGGACTCTTTAAGACAACTAGAAATTTTCTAACATTTTCCTATCTGTTTCTCATTACTTATTTCTCTATAATAGTAATGGAATCATTAAAAATGAAAAAAGTCTTCTCTTTTCCTCTTTCTTCCCTCCCTTTCTTCCTTTAGTCTTTTCTTCCTTTCTCTTTCTTCCTTTCTCTCTTCCCTTCTCCCTCTCTCTCCCCCGCTTTCCTTCCTCTCTTCCTCCCTCCCTCCCCATCTTCCTTCTTTTCTTTTCCCTGGGGGAGAGGTCAAGGATGAGCTAGGCAAAAATCTGTTGTTACTGAATATATAATTACAGGGTAAGAAGAATTCCAAAAGGTAGGAGAGAGGTGCACCTATAGAGAGAACAAAAGATAAAATCTGAATTTTAAAAACAAGGGAATGGGGTCCAGCCTGGGACATGTAGTGCTCTTGGTCTAGAATGGGCAGTATGGTTTTTTCCTGTTTGCTTTCCTCTTATGTGCAAGCTGGGAATTCCATAACTTACTCTACTTTATTAAATTTCTACCTAAGTGATTTTGAGAAGTCACTTGATAACATTCCCTCACCCCCATGGCTCCATTTCTGAGCTATCATTGGAGATGCACATCCCAAAATAGTTAAACTCTCTAGAGGAAAATGTGGTCCCTTTCTTTGGGGAAGGGGGATAGATCCAGAACCAAGGACAGAAATGTAATAAAACATTTAATAAATATGCCTTCAGATAATTTGGCAGATTTCCAGACTTACTTTCCCCTTTAAAAGAAACCCTCATGGTATATGTAGCTACTACTTTTATAACTTACTTTCCTTTGGATAACCATTTAAAATTCTGGAAAAAAAAAAAAGAGTCTGTCTAAAAACAATGTGTATTTTTCTTCATGAAGGTTGTACTCTGGAGAAAAATCCCAGACAAAATTCATTTTTAAAAGCAGACCGAGGGGCGCCTGGGTGGCTCAGTCGTTAAGTGTCTGCCTTCGGCTCAGGTCATGATCCCAGAATCCCGGGATCAAGCCCCGCATCAGGCTCCCTGCTCAGCGGGAAGCCTGCTTCTCTGTCTCCCACTCCTCCTGCTTGTGTTCCCTCTCTAGCTGTGTTTCTCTCTGACAAATAAATAAATAAGATCTTAAAAAAAAAAAATAAGGGCAGACCGAGTTGTAGGCAGAGATTGAATTTGAAGAAGAGAACTAAAATATGGGACTTCCTTTCTTTCCTTACTTACAGGGAATTGTTTTTAAACCAACATCAAGAACTAGATAAGTGAATCACTAGAGTACTCTCCACTTGCCAATGGATACAGCAGGTCAACAATTCAACATACTACCTTTTAAGTGTCACTGTGCTATTTCCCATTTATAGTTAAGCTGCTCAATTCATTCTACTTTAGCTCCAACCCTTATAAGAAGAGAGAGCTAGAAAATAGAGAACATGAGCCATTTCATTAGTTAAAAGAAATGGCTCATTCCCCTTGATTCCTCTAATTTATTTTAAATCAGGAATACTGGACCCATGCCAATATTCATACTTTGTTTGGGAATATGCTTTGGTTATATATTTTGATCTAAAAATAAAACCTGTCATTTAAAAAGGCATGGCGATTTGAAAAACAAAACAACATATTAAGAGGAACAGCAAAGTATACCTAAAAATTACCCATCTTTTTATTTACCGTGTTTGGTTTCAATGTTATTTATTATACTGTGCACTATACTTAACATTTGCTATCATTATATGATCAAATAGTTACTCAATATTATTATAAAGCAAATGAAATCTAAAAAACAAAATATATAAGCAAACAAAACGAAGAGACTTAAGTACAGAGACCAAATTAATTTACTCCATAACAATACAGAGAACCATCTCTGGTGGGTGCCTGAGTGAAGGTGGTGGTGGTGAGGGGGGTTAAATAGATGAAAGGGATTAAGAGGTACACATTTCCCGTTTAAAATAAATTAAGTCACAGAGTTGAAAGGATGAGCAGTTGAAAAGTACAGCAGAGGGGCGCCTGGGTGACTCAGTTGGTTAAGCCTCTGCCTTCGGCTCAAGTCATGATCCCAGGGTCCTGGGATCGAGCCCCGCATTGGGCTCCTTTTTCAGTGGGAGTTTGCTTCTTCCTCTCCCTCTGATTCTGCGCCCCAATCATGGTCGGGCTCTCTCTCTCTCTCAAATAAATAAATGAATAAATACAATCTTTAAAAAAAGAGAGAAACAAAAGTACAGCAGAGAGAATACAATAATATTGGAATAATGTATGGCAACGTGTCATGGTGAGCACTAGGTAAGTATAGAACTGTCAAATCACTATGTTGTGCACTTGAAACTAATATAACATTGCATATCAATTATACTTTAAATTTCAAAAAAAAACCCTCTAAATTTGAAAAATGCTGAATTGAAAATCAATTTAATATGCTAAAAATGTTAAGAATAAATTATAAAACTATGATGACAGCCTTGTTTGTAGATGATGACAAGCTCAGATTGGTGTTGAGGTTTTAGAAGACTTCTGTAAATAAATGCAATGAGAGAATGGTGGTCTGTGTGTGTGTGTGTGTGTGTGTGTGTGTGTGTGTATGGAGGCTTATTTATCTACTGTATCAATTCAACATGTATCTGTAACAACTTTTTGTGTAGTTTTTGTGATATGCTTTCTAAAGTAAAGGAGCTTAGGGTTTAGAAAGGGAGAGACATTTAATTTGAAAACTATAATTCAAGTAGAACGTGAGGTCTGTGGAATTGGGAATTCAGTGACAGCATGGTAGAGGGGAGAGTGTTCACCCTCTGAGTTCAGATCTCACTTCCAAACTGACTCCTTTCCATGTTATTAAGAGTTGGTGAATAAATGACTATGTGTCCCTCAACTTAAATTCTTATGAAATAGGGATTGATGCACTTGGGTGGCTCAGTTGGTTAAGTGTCTGCCTTTGGACCAGGTCATGATCTCAGGATCCTGGGATGGAGTGCTGTGTCAATTCCCTGCTCAGGAGGAACTAGCTTCTCCCTCTCCCTGCCCCTCCCCACTACTTATGTATTCTCTCTTTCTGTGTCAGATAAATAAAATATTTTTTAAAAAGATTAAAGCAAGTTTATGGAACTACTATAAGTAAGTCTTCAACATATAGTGATTGAATATTGCTTTCAACTAAGTATGTGAAAGACAAAAATCGGGGAAAAAAGCACAAATATTTTGGCCAAAATATATAAGCACACAAACTCAAACACACGTACATATCCACAAAATCGCTTCTACTATTTACCCTTTCCATATGTCATAGGTTCTATGCTGTAAAATCAGCCAGATGAATTTACTTCCTATGTTAACATATCTAAAAAGTAAACAAAATTTACTTATAAATTCTAAAATGTAAAATCTTATTCATGTTTCATCAGGTACCACAATCATCACATTTTCTATCTCAGACTCCTTATTTATCACGTTCTCTTTAATAAAATTGAATATGAAAAGAGCTACTGATCTGACAAAAATCATTTACTTCTAAAATCAACTTTTTAGAAAGATTTTATTTATTTACTTCTCAGAGACAGAGAGAAAGAGCACAACCAGGGGGGAGCAGCAGGCAGAGGGTGAAGCACGCTCCCTGCTGAGCAAGAGGCTTGATAACAGGCCCCTGGGATCATGACTTAAGCCAAAGGCAGATGCTTAACTGACTGAGCCATCCAAGCGCCCCTAAAATCAACTTTTTTTTTAAAGATTTTATTTATTTATTTGACAGAGAGAAACACAACTAGAGAGGGAACACAAGCAGAGGGACTGAAAAAGGGAGAAGCAAGCTTCCCGCCAAGCAGAGAGCCCAATGTGGGGCTTGATCGATCCCGGGTCTCCAGGATCATGACCTGAGCCGAAAGCAGTCACTTAACCAACTGAGCCACCCAGGTGCCCCTAAAATCAACTTTTTTAATGAAGTGTCACACACATCATGAGAGGTGAACAAATCACAAGTGTGAAGCTGACAGCGTGACAACATCCAAGTTGAGGAACAGAGAAAGATACCAGCAGTCCAGCACTCCCTGTCTCCTTCTGTCACTCATTCCGTTTTCCTGTCTGGAGGCACCACTACCTTAACCTCTAAAACTCTAGCTTAATTTTTGAATTAAGTGTAAGTAGAGACATTCTTTGGCATCTAATTTTTCTTACAAAACACTGTATTTGAGTGACTTATCAATACTATTGTTTGTAACAACAGTTGGCTCATTTTCATTGCCATATAGTATAAAGTGTTAACAATTGGTTCATAATGTATTTATTCATCCTCTTGCTGATGGACATTTGCATTGCTTCTGCTTTGTAGCTATTATAAACAGTGTTATTATATGTAGTACAGAGCATGTATTTCAGTGAACAGAGATACACACTTTACTTGAACAAGTATCTTGAAGTTGAATTTCTGTATTCATATATTATCTATAAGCTTAAAATACTTATTGCCAGCACATTTTCCAAAGAGATTATATGGAAGCAACCTAAGTGTCCATCACAGATGGATAAAAAAGATAAGATCTTGCCATTTGCAAAAACATGGATGGACCCAGAATGGATTATGCTAAGTGAAATAAGTCAGACAAAGACAAATAGTAACTAATTTCACTTACAGACGGAGCCTAAAAAAAAAAAAAGGAACAAACAAAAGCAGAAACAGATCCATAAATACAGAGAACAAATCAATGGTTGCCAGCGGGAAATGGTACAATATTCATTTTCTAAATCAACAGGACAGTTATTCACAGTCTTTCTTTCTGCATCTTAGTCTTCTTTGTTATTTGCTACAGAATCAAAGTCTGTATTTGGAATGGAGACCCAAAATTCCAAAGGAAAATTCTCTCTGCAAAAAATTAACTATTTTTCTCCCTTCATCTGATTTGAAGGGACGTGTATGAGTCTTTCAAACATGACAAATATCACATCATTTTCTTTGTCCTAAAATAAAAGAGCTTATCTCAACAAGCCCACACACACCAAAAAACAAAAGATAAACTGATAAGTGATATTCCTGTGAACAATGGGAAAATACAGAATTTCACCAAGTTAAGTGTGGTGAGGACATTAAACCAGCACCACTCTGGGATGTCAAAAAAATCATATGTCTAGCCCTTGCAATCCTGAAATTGCACACAATGAGACCACAGATTGCCAAGATCACTTTGTATTTTTTTATTACTATAATTTCCAGTGTACCTATCAAAAGAAAACCCAGATCGTATGGTGTTACTGCCTGTTTTTGAGGCATGCCTGTAGCCCCCTCCATAGACAGAACTTAATAATGCCTCCACTAGATTAGTTCTCTTAATACCAAACATATTCTATGTGGACTATTTGCTCATAAGACAAATACAGTCAGTTTTGTACTTGTTTCCTCTGCACAGTGATCTTTTCAAGGTTAAGAAGCAAAGAAAAGTCCTCCCTCAGAGAACTTGAATGACCAAAGAAATCTACAAATTTATTTTTATTAGCATTTAATAAGGTAGTTAGTTACAAGCTTACTGATAAAAAAATCAATTGCATTTTATGCAATAATAAACATCTAGGAGAGTAAAGTGTTTAAAGTAAAAATGCTAGCAGGAAAAAAAATTAGCTGTGTAAGGATGAATCAAAGTGCAAGAACTTCTACAGGTAAAATAGAAATCTGGATTACAACATTTTAGAGGAGACCTAAATAAAGTGATATGCTATATTCATAGATAAAAACACATAATATCACAAATATATTAATTACCCCCAAACTAATCTACATATTTAATACAATTCCAATTAATGTCTCAACAGAAATTTAAATGAAATGTTTTATTTTCTACATTTAAATGGAAGATTCAAGAGTCAGAGTCCACCAGTTAAACTGATTACCAGGACTTATGAAGAAAAGAAATTCAGACAGTGTGGTATTAGCATAGAAGAGACAAATTCATAGAACAAATTCGTAGAACCATGTGTTTATGTAACATATGAGGACACCAGATGATTGAAAGAATGAAGGACTACTGACAAACCCATGCTCTAAAAAAAAAGATATGGTTATGCCTATCTCCTATGGCTAACCATCACATTTCTTAAAAAGTATATACTTCTAATGGTATATACAGAACAAAATCTTGTTTGGGTATGGTAGAAGACATGTACAAGAGTTTTCATAGCAATACTGTTCATAATAGAAAACAAATAATCAAATGGAAAGAGTCCAAATATCCGGGATGAGAACACAAACAAGCTGTGGTGTATTTAACAACGGATTATCATAAAGTGGTTAGAATGAAGAAACTATGGGAACAGACACAGCATAGATCAATTTTAGCTGTATAATATTACATGAAAAAAAAAACCTTATCTCCAAGAATATGCCAAGTATGAGCCATTTTATTATTTTATTTTCTAAATATTTTAGTTTTATTTATGAGAGACAAAAAGAGATTAGGGGGAGGATCAGAGGGAGAAGAACAAGCAAATCCCATACTGAGCACAGAGCCTGTGGTGGGGCTAGATCTCAGGACCCTAAAATCATGACCTGAGCCAAAATCAAGAGTCAGATACTTAACTGAATGAGCCACCCAGGTGCCCCTGAGGTCTTTTAATAAAGTGAATAGAACTAAGTTGAAAAGATGCTTCTTGGGAAATATTTAGGTGCACAAAACCGTATCAGGAGCAACGTGTGCGAAAGATAAGCATACTTTAGACAGATAAGATGACATCATGTAAGGAAAGCAGGGTAGGGACATGAAGAAGAACATATGTTTAGATGTAGGTTAAATTATCGGGTGAATTGGCTTATTTTTACTATACACATGAATTTTCTTAACTAAATATACACAATAAATAAAAGCACAGTATATTGGACTAACAATGAGAGCAAACCAACTTTTATGATTAATCCAATTTGTATACTCGTGAGAGAATTCTAAAGAGTTATAATTAATGATCATGGATGGAAAAACATGTAGCATACCCACACATAGCTTCACAGAGAAAGTGATTAGGTCAACTGATAAGGGAGGCAAAATCCAGCTTTATCCACCTTTTCTGTTTTTCTTTAAAGGTAAATATTAACATGGTGGAACTTTGGAAAGCACTCTGATTGTGCTGTGCTTTCCCTGTCTTACATCTCCAATTCTATACACTCTGATTTTATTTTTATTTCCTGGTAGAAACACTAAGGCAGCACTTTGAGCATAATCAGTGGTCTTTATTGGCTCACCAAAGGCTCCATCCAATGGGGCAGGTTCTAGTCTCTCCAGTAACAGTTTCTTCCCGTTAGGAGATCTCCAACCAACATTATAGATTAGATCCACCAGCACTAACACTATTCGGGGGAGTCTAGTATTAATATGTGGACACTGAACAGCATAATGTACTATAAGAAAAGGGAATGCAAAAACACTTTGCAAGTATTATCGGAGCATCCAATAAGCCATATTATGATAACCTGTTCCTGTGCTTTTCTTCTTCATTGAACTTCCCTTGAAAGTAGAGGCTACATCATTTCAAGAATGATCAGGAATTCCTAGGGAGTGCTTGATACTGTAGAGGTTTATTCAAGGAATATCTAAATGAATGATTATCATAGGTTATATGATGCCATATATTTTCTTATATATAATAGATTGATTTAAAAGTCATGAATAGTTAGGGCACTTGGGTGGCTTAGTCAGTTGGGCATCCAAATCTTGGTTTCAGGTCAGGTCATGCAAGGATGTGAGATGCAGCCACGCGTGGGGCTCCCTGCTTCACATATAGTCTGCCGGGATTCTCTTTCCCTCTCTCCTTCTCTTTTCCCCTCTGCTCCTCCCTCATGCTAGCTCCAGCTAGAGAGGGAAACAGACAAAATGTTTTTTTTAAAAAAGTCATAAAAAGTCATTCTGGTGAAGGAACAAAATACAATGCACTTCCTGCCTTCCTAAAGGCATGTCTGGTGCAGAGTGACTCGTTATACACTAAGCAAATACAAGATGCTCACAAATACCGGAGAATATTAATAGGCTGTTATTCCTGAAGAGCAGCCTAGAGAATCATTACTTTCTTCAGATTCTCTGTTAATTAGTGTTTCCCTTAATTAACCTGGTATTGTTTACATTCCCTTTCAGAATGCATTCTCTATTACTCAAACTCAGCAACTGTTACATTGCCCTGAATCGTTCCCAGCTCGGCCACTCTGCTATAGGCAAATGTCGGGAAGAAACAAGGCTTTAGGTAGAGATAATTAAATGGAATAACACAGCAGCGAAGGGTTATATACACACTCAAGAAGAAGAAAGAGGGCTAGAATAGGTTGGTAAAAGGGTAGCACAGAGCCCTCAGGTATAATAATTGGAAGGTAGAGCCCAAAATGACAAAGGAAACACCATCACCAGATTCACAACAATAATATGATAGTTAATGGGAATGGAAACCATATAATTCAGGTAATTACAGTCCCTTGGGCTCATTTCTTTTTTCTCAAGGGCTTAAACCTCTAGTTTCCAGGGGTGCCTGGGTGGCTCAGTTATTAAGCATCTGCCTTCAGCTCAGGTCATGATCCGGGAATCCCAGGATCGAGCCTCACATCAGGCTCTGCTCAGCTGGAAGCCTGCTTCTCCCTCTCTCACTCCCCCTACTTGTGTTCCCTCTCTAGCTGTGTTTCTGTCTGCAAATAAATAAATAAAATCTTAAAAAGCCCTCTGGTTTCCAAAAACTATATGGTATTACTATCTCACCCTATCTAACTCCTTAGTCCCCTTAATGAGATGCAGCAATGGATGTCTTAAATCAAGGTATCTGTCTTACACATATGGTTAGTAATGTGAGATGACCCAAAGGTTTTTCTCAGGTTATATATAGGGATGACAACAGATAAAATGAAGGCATTAGGGAAATCTCAGAAATCTTGGAGAAGGCAAAACATAATAACCATAAACTGCCTCACAAGAGCTTACCTACTTTGTTCTTGTTCCCGCCTTCTTTATTCATGAAATACATTGCTCAATTCTCTGAGATCATAAACTCTACATCTATTATTTAAATAAAAAAGCTTTGTAAGGTAAAGACAAATGGGAGGCAAAAGGCAAAAAATAAGAGTTCAGGTCATCCAAAGAAATGTAGTACACACAACAGCAGGGCTGAGGTGAAAACTGAAAGCATGCTGGAAAGAGGCCAGTGCTAAATAATAAATGAATAACACATTGAGAGAAGAAGAGCTTGGAAATAACAAAATACTCTATAAATACAATTTTTTAAGACATCTATTTCTTACTTATGGTGCATAAGGGGTAATATAGAAGACAGTAGGAGAAGGAAAGTAAATGGGAAGTAGGGTAATTCAGGAAGAGAAATGAAACATAAGAGACTTTGGACACAGAAACAAACTGAGGGACTTGGAGGGAGGGGGTGGGGAATGGGAGAGCCTGATGGTGGGTACTGAGGGCACCTATTGCATGGAGCACAGGGTGTGGGACATGGGCAATGAATCTTGGAACACTGAAAAAATAAAATGAATTTAAAGTAAAAATAAAAAAGACATCTATTTCAAACTTAAAACCTGGATGTTTGGGGGAACCAAGGCATCTGGAAGGAAAAGGTAATTTCTAGGCTAGCCACTTAGCTTAAGATATTCACTCACACATAAAAAAAAATCATTTATTTGTGGAGCAGAAGGAGTAACATGGAGGACAGTGGGAGAAGGAAAGGAAATGTGAACTGGGGTAAATCAGAGAGGGAGATGAAACATGAGAGACTTTGGACTCTGAGAAATGAACTGAGGGTTTTGGAAGGGAGGGGGCAAGGGGATGGGTGAGCTTGGTGGGTGGGGACTGAGGGCACGAATTGCATGGATCACTGGGTGTGGGGCATAAACAATAAATCTTGGAACATTGAAAAAATAAATTATTATTTTAAAAAGAAGTTAAGAAGGGCACATGTGGTGTGGTGATGAGCACTGGGTGTTATACACAACTAATGAATTGTTGAATACAACATCAAAAATTAGTGATGTGTCCTATATGCTGGCTAATTGAACATAATAAGAGTCACTTAAAAATTACAGTGGCAAGCAGACAGGAATTTAAATAAAAATGTAAATCATGACCTTCAAAACCAACAAACAACAGACTATGTTTCTTCCAAACAGGTGTGAGAATCTTACTGAATAGACATCAGTTACCAGAGGAGAAGCCAGAGTCAAGTTTGAAGTAAAATAGACCAGAATCACTAGTATAAATTAATCTCAACAAAGTTTCAAAGAGTGGGTGAGTGATAATTATGAAATGTTAATCAAGTATTCAAAGTGTAAGGAATGAGTTCTCAAGTAAAGTTTGGGAGAAGGATTTTATATGGAAGGAAAATGAATTAAAAGAAATAATGTCCATTAAAAACACTATTATAAATTATCAAATAAATTCAGCAAGTTAAATAAGAAAGACCACCTATAAAAAAAAATGACCAGAAACCAGATAATACCTTCACAGAAACAGCAGTCTTCATGCTATTTTCATCTCATCTTTGAAAAGGGAACATGTGAGGGTTAATGTATGTAATCCAACTTGATAACCACTTTTGTGACTCAATGCTGAATGACAGGAATTTATGGAAAAGAAGTGTGCAATGGAAATGAAGGGAAAGAACTCCAATATGATATGTAACCCTGAATAAATTGACATATTGAACAATGGGCAGATTAATTTTACATGGGAATGGACAAAGGGAAATGCTACGATAAACATTCGAATCAGGTGAACTAATAATAAGATGTAATAAAACTTCTGGCGACATGCAGCCATTCATAAAGATGGATTATGCAACCAGATTGTGGATCATGCAAACAAGAGCTCTTTAAAAAAAATTAATAGATTTTACCTTTTGGGTAGTTTGAGCAAAATCAACAGCAAAATTAAACAGAAGATTCAAAGATCCTCACATACCACCTGTCCCCACACATGCACGGTCTCCACCAGAGCGGTGCACTAATGAGTCCACGTCAACACATCATTATCACCAAAGTGCAGAGATAACATTGGAGTTCACTCTTGGTGGTACAGATTTTATGGATGTGGACAAATATATAATGACATGTGTTCACCATGATAATATCATATGGACTGGTTTTGATGTCATTAAAATCCTCTCTGCTCTGCCTATTCATCCCTTCCTCCCCACCCACCCCTTGGTGACCACTGATAATTTTATGGTCCCCATAATTCTGCCTTTTCCAGAACATCACATAGTTGGGATTAAATATAGCCTAGCCTTTTCAGATTGCCTTCCTTCATGTAGGAATATGCATTTAAATCTTTTTATGGCTTGATAGTTCATTTCTTCTTACTGCTGAATAATATTCCATGGTCTGGAAATACTAGTTTATTTATCCATTCACTGACTGAAGAATATTTTGGTTGCTTCCCCGTTTGGGCATTTATGAAAAAAGCTACTGTAAACATCTGTATGCAAGTTTTTGTGTGGACATAAGTTTTTGGATCCTTTGAGTAAATGCTACAGAGTGTGATTCTATGGTAAGAGTTTGTTGAGTTTTTTAAGAAACTGCCCAACTCGGGAGCCTGGGTGGCTCAGTTAGTTAAGCAATTGCCTTCAGCTCAGGTCATGATCCTGGAGACCCAGGATAGAGTCCCACATTGGGCTCCCTGCTCAGCAGGAAGCCTGCTTCTCCCTCTCTCACTCCCCCTGCTCGTGTTCCCTCTCTGGCTGTGTTTCTCTCTGTCAAATAAATAAATCTTAAAAAAAAGTTACTTTCATGTGTTTCATTATCACTGGGACAGGGTAGAAGGAGGAAGGTATGATGAAAGCAGATATCGTTCCCTGGTTGCCTGCCTGACAAGCTCGTTTTCATCCTAAAAGATAATGCAGACACGAGTTCCTGTGTGAAGGCTTCTGGGATCTTGTTATCTTTCTTACGTTCTTCATCTGTGCATTAAGATCACTCTGTACACACATCTATTGGCACTTGTCACAGTACTGGTGGTTTGTTTGTATGCCCGTTCCTCTGCACTCCTTGAGAAATCGCTGGGAAAAGCTTGTTCAGTGAAGAGAGAGAAAAGTGAATGATGCCTATTGTGAGGTTAGAACCTGACAATAAACAGTGAAGAGTCCAGAGAGTATCAACCCCATTTCCTGTTTCCTGATTACAAAGATTCTTAACTTTATGAATGAATAGGAACTGAAATCAACTTCTTATTATCTATCCATCAAACTGACTGCTCCTATTTATATCCTTCAGATTCTTCCATATCAATTTAAATGCCTCATCCATTAGAAGACAGTCTTTATCGGCTCCATTGCTTTATGACATCACACATTATTCTCTAAAGTCCTGTCTCCTCTGTGGAACTTTTTTTTTTTTAAAGATTTTATTTATTTATTTGACAGACAGATCACAAATAGGCAGAGAGGCAGGCAGAGAGAGAGGGGGAAGGAGGCTCCCCACTAAGCAGAGAGCCCAGTGTGGGACTGGATCCCAGGACCCTGAGATCATGACCTGAGTGGAAGGCAGAGGCTTAACCCTCTGAGCCACCCAGGTGTCTCTCCTCTGTGGAACTCTTAACTTCTTCCATTCTCACTTCTTTTATAAAAAAAAATTTGATATCCTAGAGAGGCCTGGGTGGTTCAGTTGATTAAGTGTCTGCCTTCAGCTCAAGTTTTTGTGTGGACATAAGTCATGATTCCAGGGTCCTAAAATTGAGTCCCACATCGTGCTCCCTGCTCAGTGCCGAGCATGCTTCTCCCACTGCCTGCCACTCCCCCAGCTTGTGTGCTGACAAATAAACAAAATCTTTAAAAAAAAAATTGATATCCTAGAAGGCACTATTTATTTTTATAAGAGAGTCCCGTTAGTCCGCAAGTTCCCACGCATGATTTACCAGAACTCAATCACTGCCACTTTGTTAATGATCTTGAATAACGTCACTCCAGGGCTAAAAAAATCAAAGAGCACCTTTCGAAAGAAACCTACTGGTGCATGAACTCCTAACTCTCTGATTGATGAAAATAAAGATTGGAAAATGCTTTCTGTCCATTCTTGATTACTTTAAGAATTGTGGAAATGTTTTCCTTTGACAAAGCTGGGTAGGAGATGTGGTTTACAGGGAGAGGCGTTTGTTTCTGGAGGGAGTTATTTCCCCAATTAACTCTGTGGTGTGAAGCAGCTGGGGAATTAAAGATCCACAGGAATATGGGGATTCCTCAATGCCTGGAAAAATGTCAGTAAGTCCTGGGAATTTACTGTGCAGCAGGAAAAGTGTGATACTCTTTCAGAGGCTTTCTCTAGATCATGTTGTGAGATCAAAAAAACAATGACACCTTGTTGGATCCAAATGCATAGTGACCCTTAAATTTCAAAACCAAATGGTAGAAGACAAATGCCATCAGCGAGCTGCTTTGATCTTCTACACAGAATATTACTTCTGCCAATGAATTTATTTTCACTGGCACAAAACTGAGGCAGAAGGGTGGTATGAGGGCATAGAAACCATTATACACAGAGGGCTACTCTCCAAAACCAAACTCAAAAGGTAGGATCTTACAGAGGCTTATAAAAAAGGTGATGGAGTCAGACTCAGGCACTCACAGAAAAAGGAAAAACTGTTTTATTTGATCATGAGGCAGAGAAACAGAAGATGAGAACTGGAAGGATTCTCAGGAACAAGCCAGTACCACTCCTTGATTGACAGAGATCTCTGAAGGCAAAGGAAATTAAGAATTTCCCCAGCAGATTATGGGTAAAAGTGAAAGAGTTTCATGCCTTAGGATCAGTATTTTTTTTTTTTTAGATTTATAAATTCATTTTAGAGAGAAAGGGAGAGAGAATTTCAAGCAGACTTCTTGCTGAGCACAGAGCCAATGTGGGGCTTGAACTCATGACCCTGAGATGATGATCTGAGATAAAATCAAGAGCTGGACAACTGACTGAGCCACCCAGGCGCCCCTGGCCTTGTGATCAGCATTCTATGTAAGTATAAATCTATGCCTGGCCCAGGTGTTGCCACAGGGTAAGCCTCCAAAGTACTTCCTTTCTTTTGTTTTCTTCCTCTATCTTTTCACTGCTATAAAAAAATATCACAAGCTACTTATGAAGAACCTGATTTCACAAGCCCAACTTCCTGGATACATAATCAGTACTGTCACTTAATGGCCGGGTAGCACTGGGCAAAATTGCAGAAAGTCCCCATGCCTTGGATTCCTTTTGTGTTAATAAGAACTAGAGCGTAACTTTCATCACTGCATTCCTGGGAAAATTAAATAAGGTAGTATGCACAAATATGCTTAGAAGAGTACTCAGAGCATATAAGACATGCTAATAGAAGCAAACTACTATTATAATAATAATTATGACTGTGACAAGGTACCACCTCTTGGCATTTGGAAGATGTACATGGTCCGTTTTTGTTTCTTTGTTTCTCACACTGAGATAAATAAAGGATATTTACCCATCTTCTCTTATTAAAATATACCATAGATATAATCTAAGCCATCACACCTAATGACATTTCAAAAAATTAATTCAATTAATATTTGTAGTTGCTAATGTCTTGACATATTTCACCTGCCAGATAGAGGTTTCAATGTAGAGTCTTTTCCTATCCCAGCACCTGGGTGGTACAGATGGTTGAACATCCGACTCCTGATTTTGGCTCAGGTCGTGATCTCAGGGTCCTGAGATCGAGCCTGCCTCAGGCCGTGCTGAGGGCTACGGAGTCTGCTTGTCTTCTTCCCCTGCTTGTGCTCTCCCTCTCTCAAATAAATAAACAGTGTTAAAAAAAGAGAATGCTTCTATTAATTTAAGTAGGAAGAGAAATGTTTAAAGAAATATACACTAGTAGGCAGGATCAACAGGATCTCTGTTTTGGTCTATGTTAGAGTCTGCCCCAGGGGGTAGGTGACTTTTTCCATTTGCAAGGAAAACTAGCCATTATAAGTAGCCATTAAGTAATTTAAACTGAAGATTCTGATATGAGACTTATTTCCTGATAGGGTAATATTTGACCAATCTCAAAACCACAGAAATCCTCTTCATGATGATCAACAGGTTTATATAATAAACTATTTTTAATTGAAAGTATGAAAGGAACCCCAAAAATCTTTTTTGTATATTCTGTATATTTTCACCCCTGCGTGTGGGGGGGTGTATTTGCAGTCAACATACACCTATTTTCATATGTAATTAAAAAGAGACTCTCATCTAACATGCAAAAGCAAATATGTGAGAGTTTACTCATTCACTTTACTCCATTTTAAAACATACCTGTTTTTCTAGATACAACAATATCAAAGTTCATAATGTTTACATATTAATAGATCTTTCACTGAAATTGCTTTTTCAGGAATATTTTCTTATTTTCTCTGAAGACAGCAGGGAAAACAACCATGTTAGAAAATAATGAAAAACTAGGCTGCATTGCTAGTCAGTTCAGAGAGTCATTTGACTTTTTCTTACATATTGTAAAAACACTTCCTTTATCTCCAAATTGGAAAAGCAAACTAAATGGAAGTCCTTACTGGTTTTTACCTTTTATGTACTTCCCATCTATGACCAAAGTTGTTTCAGAGCAAGACTCACTCTGACATATTATTAAGCTTTAAAATTCACAGCAAATAAATTGATAAATCCTCATATTAAAGGCACAGGACTCACTGAGAGCTTCTATTTATAACCCAACCCCGCATTCGTGAGTCTAAAAAGGGCTGTGTTCTTTGGGATGGGAAGTAGGAAGAAGCACATTTTGTTAAGCAAGACCAGAAAGAGCAAGGTGATTGAAGCAAATAATGGCAATGTCTGTTCGACCACAATCTGGAAGAAAGGAAACCTTCAACAATGGACAGGGGCTATTTTTTAATCTCATCGGCAAAATGATGACTCTCTTAAACCAGGAGCTGTTTAAATTTGTAGTCTTAAAATTCATGTATTTTTTAAAGATTTTATTTATTTATTTGACAGAGAGAGAGAGATCACAATTAGGCAGAGAGGAGGAAGCAGGCTCCCTGCTGAGCAGAGAGCCCAACACGGGTCTCGATCCCAGGACCCTGAGATCATGACCTGAGGGGAAAGCAGAGGCTTTAACCCACTGAGCCACACAGGTGCCCAAAAATTCATGTATTTTGAAATATAGTTTTCACTGGGCACTGAATACTGAAGTGCAATTTTAACTGGAACTTACTTCTACCTGATTCCTTTGGATCTGATATGCTGTTCAGGCAAGGACTGGTGTTCTTGCCTATTTGAGAACTACATTTCCCATAGTATATTCCAAAATGTCATTCACTTTCTTTATAATTCTTGAGGTTAATGGGACTGGACTGGACGCCTGGGTGGCTCAGTGGGTTAAAGCCTCTGCCTCAGCTCAGGTCATGATCTCAGGGTCCTGGGATCGGGGCCCACATCGGGCTCTCTGCTCAGCAGGGAGCCTGCTTCCTCCTCTCTCTCTGTCTGCCTCTCTGCCTACCTGTGATCTCTCTCTCTGTCAGATAAATAAATAAAATATTTGAAAAAAAAAAACAAAAACAAAATGTATCTGCCATTTTAAAATTTGAGATCATTGCGGTGGGGAGTGAGTCACAAGAAGAGATACCTGCAGGGGCCAACAAGGCAATGAAGTAAGTGAACTTGGCATGATTTGCCTGTAGTTAAATGGAGAAAGGGCAGGTATGATTAATTTTAGGATGACTGATGTCATCTGGAAATATGAGCCCTTACATATCTGATTACCCTGCCAGAAATATGTCAATTCTTAAAAGATAGCAAATAATTTAAAAAATTGAAGTGCTCTGCAGGCCAAAGAAAACAGCCTGCCAGTTTGTGAATTTTAGTTTAAAATGTATATAAATACCTCAAAGACAGCTTGTGTTTTTTAAATAAAACCTAGAGCATTTTGGAAATAGCCCCTGGAATTAAATTAAACAGCAAATTATGTAAAGCTTAAAATATTTGTATTTGTAGAGCTATACACAAAATCAATAATTCATCTGGTTATGTAAGTCCATGGAATTTTGGAGAAGAGACTAAAGCCTCAGCTACTCCAGAGAAGGTTGAAAAATATCTGGTAATTAAGACGATGTAAGAGTATATGTTAAAATCAAGCCATTTAACTTAATTATGTGCATTCTAAAAAGCAGCTTACTAATCTCAGATGACAAAGTAAATATTGACCTTGATTGAAACTTGGATATTTTATTCAATAAGAGCAGTGAAATAACTGATTGGGGGCAGGGGGCACTGTCTGTGGAGTCACTTGGGGTATATGTCACCAGATTCTACATGATTAGTAAATGTATCCCCAACTTACCAGATGTTTTTCTAGATCCCACTTTACCACTTTAACTTTGTCCAAATCCAAATCATATGTTGATTGTATCCAGTTTTGATTGTATCCAGTTTTTCTTCTCTCCTGATTCTACTATATAACATGGGATTTTTGACAAGTCAACTTACAGTACCTATTATTTGCTGAGAAATGCAAATGCTGTGAGAGTGGGGCTCTTTTATTCCAATTTTTAGCTAATTCTTCTATTTTTTAAACATGCTTTAAGAATGATTCTCAGAGGGCACCTGGGTGGCTCAGTTGGTTAAGCGACTGCCTTCGGCTCAGGTCATGATCCCAGAGTCCTGGGATCGAGTCCCACATCAGGCTTCCTGCTCGGCGGGAAGCCTGCTTCTCCCTCTCTCACTCCCCCTGTTTGTGTTCCCTCTCTGGCTGTGTTTCTCTCTGTCAAATAAATAAAATCTTTAAAAAAAAAAGTAATAAAATTGATTTCAAGTGACAAAAACACTTAGAAGGTAATGTAAATCCAGGGATGTACTAAGTACACACAGTGTGAGAGGTAGATTGTGGGGATTGGAAAAAGAGCAAATAATTAAACTCATACATTCATATGCCATAACTTTTTCCTAATCCAAGGTTGATCACATATTTGACTCTCAATTGTCTACAGCTAAGGAAAATTGTGGAATATGATTTATCATAAAAGTATCTATAAAGTAGGAAGAAATCAGTGTCCCTGACTTTACTTTGGACACTTGTAAGGGAGAGAGAAATCTTTGCTCTGACTCCTCAAAGAATTAACACTGAGCAATAATAAGTAATAATAAAATCCTTATAATAAATATGGGAATGAACTGCACAGTTTTTTGTAACATCTACCAGTGTAGCCTAAAGGTATCACATTAGAATAGAAACCATTGAGTAATCAATATAATACACTTATTCAATATTATCAATACAACATAATAAAATCCAATGACAGTTTTTCAACTTCCTGTTAATATTTTGAGCCTGCTATTTATTGGTTGTGGGGAGCTGTCCTATGCATTTGATGACATTTATCAGCATCTCTGACCTCCACCCACTAGATGTCAGTAACCCCACTCCCCCACTGTGACAACCTAAAATGCACCTAAACATTGCCACGTGTCCCTTGTGGGGAAGGCAAAATCCACCCTGAATAAAAAGCACCAACCTAGAGGAATGGAATGTTTGCACAGAATCCTCCAAAAACAGTATTCCTTTCAGCTGAGGCTTTAAAAGCTATTAAGTGGCTGTCAACTCAAGCTTAGTCTGTTTCTGAAGTACAGAGAGTACAGGTAGTTATCAGAATGGTATGATGACTCTAGAGATTTAGACTTAAAAAATGAGCTGCCTTGATGTTGACTGAGGGAGAAACTCCTGCCTGTTTACCACAAGATCACTTTATCTTCTTCCCAGGCACCAACTGGAAGGCATCTGCAGTGTGCCTTGTATGCATGTAAATTTGGTTATATGGCAGAGTCCTGGCCAATGGAATGTGAGCGGAAGCAATGAGTACCATTTCTGGGTAAGACTTAGAAGAAGTTGGGGCGCCTGGGTGGCTCAGTCATTAAGCGACTGCCTTCAGCTCAGGTCATGATTCCGGAGTCCTAGGATCAAGCTCCACGTTGGGCTCCCTGCTCAGTGGGAAGCCTGCTTCTCCCTCTCTCACTCCCCCTGCTTGTGTTCCCCCTCTGGCTGTGTATCTCTCTGTCAAATGAATAAATAAAATCTTTGGGAAAAAAAAAAGACTTAGAAGAAGTGGGTCAGAGCCCGCCTTAGTCTTCCCCCATATTTCTTACTGGATGTAGAAAAGGATGATCATATTGGAGATGAGGAATCCATAACATGGGAGGAGCCATCTTGAAAGACAGGTGGAAAGTAGCTAATAGTCAACCAGTAACACTCGCACTGGACTGTCTTTGCAAATGATAATTTTTTTCATGTTTGAACCTGTCAATAGTTTGTGTCTATATATCACTGTGGTTTAGCTTATGCTAAAAACGCAATAGGACTAATAGCTTCTTCAAAACTAATGATGCCAACTATAGACCTTTCTAGGCCATTTCACTGTTTTAACACATGACTTTGTCACATGGACTTTTGTTTGCAGTGCCATGTGAAAATAAGTTTCACAAATAAGGTTTTTATCCTTGAGGGCATTATGTGGGAATGCTCATGACAAAGCTAGACAACATAGGACATGAACAAAGCAGAACACAAGAATAAATAAAGAAACACATAGTAGATTATTCAACTCAAGAATTCTAAACAGGAAAGTGGGCAATACTAAAGTCCATTTTCTAGTTAAGGAATGTTGAAGTCAAAGCAACTGGCTTTTAATACTCAGGCCTCATCTTGTCTATGAAGCTTCTATAAATTGTGTCTACTGCCCACGTCAGTTATTGACCAGTATTTCTCATTGACATGCATCATTTATTAAACTATTTTTAGCTATTTTGCATTCCCTAAAATCATCAAAAAGACTGTGAACCTTCTGAGTAAAGAACCAGGGTGGGGTGATAGATATCTTAGGTTTTTCTAATAGCATTTACCATATGATTTCCAATTTAGATACTGGGGAGGGGGAGAATGAATTCAGAGAAGCTGGCCTAGGTGGGTGTTTGAGGTGAAGCAGATTTGAAGAACATGACCTAGGTGGAAACAAATGGCTGAAATAAAGAGCTCTACAGGTTCTTCCAGATATACCCAGAGGGAAAAGCTAAGGCCAAAATGTCCCAGTCTTCTAAATGTGAAGTTCAAGGGTACTTTCTAAAACTGACTGGGAAATGGGCAATGGGGTACAAGAAAACTTCTCCCTTTGGGAATGCAGGTGCTAAATGGCTATGTTTACACCGGCATTCTCTACCAGCCAAGACTAAGAATTTACATTAAATTCTTGAAAATGATGGTAAAATCTCATTTTCCAATATTGCCTCCTTAAAAAAAAGAAAAAGGAAATCCCAGTGTTTTAAAAATAAATTACTAGTGTGTTTCAATGTTGGTAAGACCACATTCCTCTCATCAACACCTTACTACGATGAAGAGGCCAACTTAGAGAAAATACCTTCATGTTGGGAGGACCCAACATGTTTAATCCATAAAAAACTGTGGATAATGGTACTGAAAACAGCTCTACTTTTCTAGACATGTGTTATGTAAAAACTGAAATCTCTGTAGAGGAAAAATACCCCCCAACTCCTTGTAAAGCTTGGAAAGGACCACCAATGACCCATTTATACAGTGGAAATAGTGTGGAAATCACAATTTAACCACAAAATACATTAACTGAAATATTCTACTGTTTATTATTACTTGGTTCTGTGGTTTCTAAATCAGGAGTTATCCAAGTTTTCTGTAAATACCTGCAGAGTAAAGGTTTTAGGCTCTATGGGGCATTCATTCTTTGTGACAACTACTTAACTGTGCCATTCTAGTGCAAAGGTAGCCACAGACAATATATAACAAATGTATGCGGTTGTATTTCAATTAAATCTTGTTTACAAAAGCCAGTGGTGGGCTAGATTTGGCCTACCGGCCACGGTTTGCCAACACTAAT
Source organism: Spilogale gracilis (assembly GCA_004023965.1). Taxonomy (NCBI): domain Eukaryota; kingdom Metazoa; phylum Chordata; class Mammalia; order Carnivora; family Mephitidae; genus Spilogale; species Spilogale gracilis. The sequence continues at coordinate 2,292 of PITA01024763.1, read as the reverse complement.
CCACATCATTATAAAAATAAGCATGTGCTAAAATCTTCTATATGGTGGGTGATTTTCAAAAGCCTTAAAAGCCTTTCTCTGAATGTTGCTACATTCATTGACATCTTTAATCTGCTTTCAAATTTTGGGGTAAAACACTGCTGAGATAATTACTGTAATTATTTAAATGCCATTAAAATTGGAATTCAACTCTAAAGCTACTTGTCTTAAGTGGGAAAGAGCACTTTTACCCATGAACATAACAAAGTTAAATGGAAGTTCTAGGGAATACCTCAGATGCTGGCATTTATGAATTGGGAAATGATTCTCCATGTGTCTTTGCGATTCCTGCACATCCTGAAATCGGGGGCACTGGGAGTACCTGGCTGATATTCAAGAGTGTTGGAGAGTCCACACCCTCAGAAGACAGAAATGGTGTTTGTATCTGATCAGATGACATGTTTGTTTTTTGTCCCATCTAGCAAACATGTTATCTTTGCACAAGTTTGCTAGAAGCCCAATTTAAAAGATTCCGGCTCCTTGTTTTAAGATAGCAAAGGGGTGTTGAGAAATGAGCACTGAAAACAACCTTATTATACAAAAACATAATATGCAAAGTTTTCTGGAATTTTCTCCTGCATAGCTCTCTGTTAGGCTCCAAATGTAGGTGAGGAGTTCTTAAAAAGCCAATTGTGTTTGAGAACAGGTTTCTATTGACTTACAAGGTGTCACCGTTCAATTTTCAGGAATTTTGCATGATGGTTGTTAGACCAGTATGCAAAATCAGTATGGTGAAATATTTATACCATATACATCACTAAATGCTACAAACTACAAATCAGGACCGACTTCCTTCCTTCCTTCCTTCCTTCCTTCTTTCCTTCCTTCCTTCCTTCCTTCCTCTCTGTCCCTCTATCTCTTCTTTCCTTTCATCCTTCTTTCCTTCCTTCCTTCCTTTTTCCCTGAGAACTGATTTTCTAGCATATAAGTTAGGCCATTATTAATGACAAGTCCAACCCTTTGGTGCCTTCTCTAAAGTGACAAATAGATTTCATATAATATCCCAGGTAAACTGATACAAATATTGTACTTCAAAACTATATTATTGTATGAATTTATTAAAGGTTACTCTTACAGAAGACTTTATTAAATCACAGCTGCCAACAACCCAAATAAAAAATTGATAAGATTTAATTGTTATTTAAATGCCCCACTTCTATTTCCAATAAGCAGGAGCTTACTCATGCTTCAGGGAGTAAATAAAATGAGAAAAACATTATATCACAAATTCTTACACTATTCTCTCAAAATTTCAGAAAAGATGAGAAAAAACAATGAGATGTTAAAGACAAAAGTCATTCATTAAGTGGTGCCTGGGTGGCTCAGTTGGTTAAGCAACTGCCTTCGGCTCAGGTCATGATACCGGAGTCCCACATCGGGCTCCCTGCTTGGCAGGAAGCCTGCTTCTCCCTCTCTCACTCCCCCTGCTTGTGTTCCCTCTCCGGCTGTGTTTCTCTCTGACAAATAAATAAAATCTTTAAAAATAAACAAACAAATAAATAAATAGATAAATAGATAAATAAATAAATAAATAAATAAATAGATAAATAAATTTTTTTAAAAAGTGAAAATGAGTAAGTTGTCTACCCTTCAGAATGATCAGTTATTACAGTGGGGATTTCCATATGTCAGGGGGTTGGTCAAAATGGAGTATCTCACATCATTTTTCAGAAAGACCATTTAAGTTTTTTTTATGATTGTCAGAGACTTTTTACCAGAATTAACCTAAGATTTGCTTATGTTCATGGAGTAGATAGATTTAATTTTACTTACATGGCTTAAATGGTTTTATGTATTCAGGAAGTTCTCAGTCTTCATTTTGTTTTCAATTTTATCAATAATCCATAGAAAAGAAAAAGAAGGAAGGAAGGGAGGGAGGGAGGGAGGGAGGAAGGAAGGAAGGAAGGAAGGAAAGGAGGGAGGGAGGAGGGGGGAGGGAAGGAATAGGAAGGAAAGGAGGGAGAGAGGGAGTGAAGGAAGGACAGGAGGGAGGGAGGGAGGGGGAAAAAAGGAAGGAAGGAAGGAGTGAAGGAAGGAAGGAAGACAGGGAGGGAGGGAGAGGGAGAGAGAAAGAAAAATTTTGATTCAATGATTTAGATTATCTTTGTTAGTCTAAATATTCCTAAAATTTTTCTTCAGACATTTTCTCTAAATAATCTTTCCTATTTTCCTTGAAGACATATTATTAAAGTCTATGATTCAATTATAAAGTTGGGAATAAAGCTAATGCTGAACAACAAATAATACCTTATT
>PITA01024762.1:0-25676 GCA_004023965.1 Spilogale gracilis | reverse complement strand
AGAGAGAGAGAGAGAGAGAGAGAGAGAGAGAGAAAGAAAGAAAGAAAGAAAGAAAGAAAGAAAGAAAGAAAGAAAGAAAGAAAGAAAGAAAGAAAGAAAGAAAGAAAGAAGGAAGAAAACCAAAACCTGCCAGGGTAAAAGAGAATGTAGTGCTTAACAAGTGCCCTCCACAAAAGCCACGTCATGTTCAATACCCAGCAAAGGGAAGGACATGCTGTCATGGATCACGTTGTCCTCACACAGCCCTTGTCAAGAGAAAACTGTTTCTCAGGTGTCAGGAAGGATTTGCGAGAGTTAATCTGATTTTCCTTCCAGGAGTAGGGATCCTAGCATTTTCATGAAGGAAGTCTTTAGTACTTTACCAATATGCTCAATTTTCTGCCAGACACATGAAATGCCTGTTTGACATCAGCACGGCCTGCAACGCTCATCTCTTTTCGTATTGATTTATCTGCTAACCTTGACTGGGAGTCTTAGATTGCAGGTTGGCTGTGGAACACGAGAAGGCCGTTTTGTGAGTGACAGCCTCCTTGCTCCCAAAGTGCCCTAGGAGCAACAAAGTCTCTTGAATCAGTTTCCAAGAAAGAGCCATTTTTCCTCCTCTGCACAGGCTTAATTTGGGAATCAGAGAAAACATTGCTGTAAAATCGCCAGCTTCCTTATTTATTGTGCCATTGGCAAACTGTCACACTCTGTCACCCAATTCGTCAGGAAGAGTTTTTCCTAGATGCTGGGCACTGTGCTGGGGCCTCTGTTGAATGAAAGAGAGTTTCTAGCCTCGGAGAACTTGATAAAGGGGGAACAAGACACACAGACACCTGCATGCACGCATTCACTTACATACCATGGCAGGTAAAGTCCAGCTTCGCCCACCTTCCCTTGGCCCACCCTACTTATCATTTGCATTTTTGGTGGGCAGTCCTAGATATGCTTAAGAGTTCCTATTTCATGCATCTGCATCTCTCTGACTCAGGGCTTTCTTCGGTCCTTGGAGAGGACAGGAGGGTGCTTAGATGAACAAGTCAGACATAATGGAAAGTTAATGCTTCTAGGCACATTCCTTACCCAAAGAGTATTGGGAGTCAGTGGACAAATACTCTAATTGCCTTGACCCTCAGTGGCATAATTATTCAGCGTGATCCGTATGGTTTCTTAGAAAGCCCCTGTGTTGGTTTCCTACTGGGGCTGAAACAAATCACCATAAACTTAGTGACTTAAAACAACACGCATGTATTATCTCACAGTTCTTGAGGCCAAAAGTCCAAAATAAATTTCACTGAGCTAAAATCAAGTGTTGGCAGAACTGTGTTTCTTCTGGAGGTTCTAGGATGATTCCATTCCCTTGCTTTGTCCAGTTTCCAGAGGCTGCCTGTATTCCTCCCAGCCTTCTTTGGCCATACCTCACATCACTGTGACATCTGATTCCATTGTCACATCTCCTTCCCTCTCTCTGCTTCTGTTGTCACACTGTTTTCTTTAACTCTGACCCTTCTGTTTGCTTTTTATAAGGACCCTTGTGATGATACTGGTCCCACCAGAATAATCAAATTTTCCTATCTCACCTGAAAGACACTTTTGCCATATAAGGTAATATATTTCCAGGTTCTAGGGACTCGCATTTGTGGGGCCATAATTCAGCCTACCGCAGCCTCTAATAAAAATAAACCTCACTTGCCCACAACAGGAAGTCATTCATTAATGTCCATTTTACTGGCTTTCTTCTCCTTCTGTCTTACTTTTTATTCCCCACCCTGTGTTTGTGGGGTTACTTCTCAAATTTCTTTCATCCAAATCCTTCTTTCAAATTAAAAGACTCACCCAGGCCCAGCAAGTTCTTTAAGAGATATCCAAAGGCAGAATCAGATAAATAAACAAAGGGCTATAAAATTCAAGATAGGGTGTGATTCTTCTAAACAGAATTCCAAAAGTGTAACAGAGAGAAAGAAGAGGTTAAGGCAGACTTTAAGGAATGAGCATATTGTTTATGGTCAAATGAACAATTTGGGATTTCCCTCCCTTTCTTCATATGTATGAGGGCCAGTTTTTGACCAAGAGAAATCCCTCCATCTTGAAATCAAGTGCTTGTCAAAACTCTTTCAAGTTCCCAAGTAGAGGCATATGACCCAGATTTTTCTTATACCTGAAAACATATAATTTTACCTACAGGACTCTAAAACTGGAGAAATACATTACAGGGAGGTCTTGCTGATTTTCCTTCTCTGCTACTGAGGTAGGCTGCACTGATCCAATTGAATGACTATGTATTGGGGAATCAAATGCAGCCGAGCTCAACCCTCCTAGCTGAGGGAGACACCACAATCTGGATGGGACAACTACACTCTGCTCAAGTTTACAGACTTACTATGGGAGCAAAACAGGAACACGGTTTTAAAACTGGTAAACAATATTGTATGTTTTCAAAGAAAGGCCGCACCACCAACCTTTTTGCCCTCACTGAGGATGATGCTATGTGAAAAGAAAACATATATCACTGACTAAATAGCACAGTGATTCCAAAGATTTGGACTTTGGGAAGAAGGCTGAGGAGTACTTTAACTCATTTACTTCACTGTCCTTTTCCTGTTGTGTGTGCCAAAGAGTGATACATCATAAAAGCCTATGTCTAAAGTAAATACAAAAGTACTCTTTTGGTAAGTTAAAAATGCAAAATTTAGGGGATAGTAAATATCTATGATATCATAGACATGATATCATAGCTGATTGTTTCTAAAATTAAAGGGGTGTCCTTTTTTTTTTTTAAGAGTTTTCTTTTTCTTTTTTTTTTATTTGACAGAGAGAAACACAGCCAGAGAGGGAACACAAGCAGGGGAGAGTGAGAGAGGGAGAAGCAGGCTACCTGCCAAGCAGGGAGCCCGATGTGGGGCTCGATCCCTGGTCTCCGGGATCATGACCTGAGCCGAAGGCAATCGCTTAACCAACTGAGTCACCCAGGCACCCTGACACATTTCTATTTTAGAAACCAAAAAGTCACAGGATAATTTGGTTTCCTTTAACTGGTAGAAAAAGAAAACTATTAGTCTTTGGGGAACACACTACTTAAAAAACATGCAAATCTAATCAATGAGCCCAAGTGGGCATCACTTGTGAAGGGAAAGGTAACTGACGTAGAGAAAGGAAGTGAGTCATGGAACTTTTAAAAGCTGGATATGTTCTTATCAGCAGCGTTTGAAAGCTAAGGGAATTGACTAAGTCACTGTAGCACAACGAATAGCTATTCTTTTTGAAGATGCATACAAGGGCAGAATTCTCTCAAGCTTGGAAACAGTAAATGTAATGCTCAGCTCAGAAAATAGGACCAAGGATGGCTGTGGTCACTATAAACAGATGAAATGCAATTTGAGAATGCTGGTGTCTAGTGTCTTGAGGGGACGTCTTCAGGCAAAAGTCACTCCCTGGTAGATGATAAATGAGCCAGACTCCCACTCAGCCTAATTTTAGCCCTTCTCTGACTCCTGCTGGACATATTAGAAAACTGATGGGGGAATTGATAGCAGGCATTTGCCTATGCTTCCAGCCCTTTCGCTTGAAAATATTTCTTGAGTGCCTACTGCATGCTCACATTTGTACTCTGACACATCTCACACTCTACTGAGAGAGACTTTTTCATTCAATAAATACCTAAGGTATAGCAGCTCTGAGCCAAACACAATGTGAAGGTCTGTGTCATATGCTCCCAATACACTTGAAGGCATGGTCTTATTATTTTCATTAATTAGGTGAATAAGATGAAGTCTAAAGATATTAAATAACTGGTTGAAGGCCACACATCTGGTAAGTGATAGAGCTGGGTCATTTTGGGTAGACTGGATTCAACAGTCACATCCTTACCATACTTTTCTATTATGGCTTGGACAATATCCTAGAGGGATGAGATGATGTTTTAGGAGTTTAGGGACAAGAAAGTCCTTACTGGATTAGGGGGAAAACGTCAGGTAATGTAAATCAAGGAAACTTTCTGGAAGAAATGCATTTATAGTAAACCTCAGAGAATGATGGGATTTAAACAAGAAATAGGGAATAAAATTCTGCAGAGATGATGTGAATAAAAGCACAGGGAACCAAAATGTCTAAGACACAGACTTTCACCATAGAAAGTCTCCTTATAGGAAAGAAGATTGGGGCATAAGGTAAGAAGAATGTTAGTAAAAGCAAGTACTGAAGAAATTGTAAATGGAATAAACTTGGGTGATAGCAGGAGGGGAAAAGGAAAAAAATATTCAATAGATATGGAGGAAAAAAAGACTTGAAATGGTTGGCAACTAATTACATGTGGAAACAAGGGAAAAGAGATGGTTATAATGGACTGGGGATTTAAGCCTTAGATAATGGTATTTCCATTAATGAAAGAGAAAAAGAGCACAAGGAGAAAAAAGGAAAACAAGGTGATGGACTTAATTTCAGACAAAGAGAATTTAAACAAACTATTCTGTACCTGGCTTCTAGGGACCCCTCTGCCTGAGGACACACACTGGGGTCCTGCTTCCACAACCACAAGGTCATCACCTTCTTTGTGACCCTCCATAGACTGGTTCCTCTCTCTCTTTCCTCTTGTACTTCATTAATCTCACAAAGCACACACTTTGACTTCAATCACATCCCAGGCTTCCTGTTGTCCTCTATGTATTCCTACTCCCTTGCCTTTCCTTAGGGTATTCCACTATATTCCATCCTTTCCATGAATGGAGTCTATCTCTCATTGCAGATCAACTATAGTTCCCATTTCCTCCACTTAGACAAACCCTGATGATGCCAACTAACACGCATTAACTTCAATTCTTTTCTCATGCCTATTATATGTCTCTTTTAGGGTCTTACTTTTTGTTCTTTTTTATTGCCCACAGAATGTCAGAATGTATCCCAGTGTTAAATATGTAGCTGTCAATCAATAGTTCTACTTGTCTTAAGTGTTCATTTCTTTAATTCCTGAATATTCTTCTATATTCTAGAGATCTCTGTGAAAATGAAATGTACTGTCTAAGAATGTGGTTCAAAAATCCCTTCACTATCTTTGGAGACCTTGCAAAGCACCTAAAATTCCACTATTATTCACCATTTTGAACAAAGATGACTCCGCTGTTTTCAGATGAACTTTTGTGGTCTCCTTGCTCTGTGACTGCAGAGTTTTGTGACTGCACTGAGCTCCTCTTCATGTCTGCAGAGCACCTTTTTTTAGAGCCAAACTTTTTCATAGATTATGTCCTAATACATCCTACGTAATCTGAAGCAAGGTGCAAATCACTAGTCAACTGTGAAATCATCAGAGCACTCCAAACGGAACAACACCAGGATATTGGTTTCATTTGTAGTTAAGATGCCAAAAAGGCTAAACACAATTCTTCCCACTGATTTAAATCAATTGCTTCTCTCTCTCTCTCTCTCTCTCTCTCTCTCTCTCTCCTTTTAATTGAATAAGTGTATAGGGAAAATCCTCTAAACATGTTCAATACTTCTCAGTACAGATACTTTCTAATGGATCCTCCATTTATATTCAGATTTTGGTCATTACTCCTCATTCAAATTCAATTCAGTGGCAGAAATATTCATTACCTACAAAAGGCATTTAGACTCTAGTGAAGAAAAACAAAATAAACAGGTCTATCCAAACAGTGAAAGAGAGAGAAACTGGTTTCTGCTTTCTGATGTACAGCCACCTGACTGCATCTCAGTAGAAGCTTGAAATCAGTTTGCCATTTCTGAACATTTCTTGAATAGTAGCCTGAGTTCTCAACATCACAAAAAACTCTAATACCGTAGTCAGAACTTTTCACAAATTAGTATGCATTCAGCCGGGAAGAGGATATCTTCTCTTTTGCCACTGTACCCTACGGAAGGAGCAGTGTCAAGGGCTTGGTAGGAGAAAATAAACATTTGTGGAACAAATGAGCAAAATTCTACCTCTTGCATTTTTGACCATGACTGCACCAATCTGAGTCAATAAATATTTGATTTATTACTCTGCTGCAAAATTCATTTACCACACGGCTGCACAATCCTAAAAGACCATGCCTTGGTCAGCCCATTCACAATGAACTAGAAAGGAAAGGGGATTTGGTATAACACAGCAAGCTAATTAACTTCTCTGAACTCTGTTTTCTTCATCTGCAAAATGGGGATAGCAACATTTCCCTTGGAGAGGCCATAATGATTAACTGAGATGATGTGTGCAATGGGTACCCCAGAAGCAGACCTTGAGACTGAGACAGGGATTCGAATGCAAGTAATTTACTTGAAGAACAATCACAGAAACAGACAGGAAAGTGGGAAGTGAGATACAGAAGAGAAGGAAACTGATAAAGGATGGTTATCAAACCAGTTACCACAATGGGCAGTTGCGGTACAATCTGGCTGGGGAAATCTGGGAATGGTGTAGAACAGACACATCAAAGTTATCTTGTCTGAGGAGCAAAGGAGGTGAGAGCAATGTATCCATCAAATCCCGTCACTCACAGATTGCAGGTGGCTGGTGTGTGTGTGTGTGTGTGTGTATTGATTCCTTCCATTCAAGCCTGCGCTGGCCCTCAGAAGATGAGATTCTAGAGAACATCCTCAGAGAAGAGACAGGTGCTCATGGGTGGAGGTCAGGCTGGCTATATGGACGGTGAGTGTGGAAGAGAGGAGCGTAGGCAGGGCAGGGATGCAACTGTCACAGTGCCTCACTTTGCACTTGGCACCCATCGCGTGTCCAATAAATAGCTGCAAATCATTAACACATCTGTAAAGACTTGCTGGGACTCTAAGAAATACTTCTTCAGAAGTAAAAATTTTAATTTCAATTCTTACAGGGTCCAGGGAGAACTCTGAGTTTTTAAGAGCTTGTCTAGTCTAGCTGTGAAATATACTCACTATCAGAACTAAAACTAAGAGCTTCTGGGTGGCTCAGGTCACAATCTCAGAGTTCTGGGATTGAGCCCGGCATTAGGCTTCCTGCTCAGCAGGGAGTCTGCTTCTCCTGCCCCCTCACCCTGCTCTTTCTCCCTCTCCTCCTAATAAAAAAATAAAATATTTAAAAATAATAAAGATAAGCTAAAAAAAAAAAGAACTAAGATTATTTGGGAGGGCTGTTCACAAAGTATCAAATGTCAGACAATGACTAAATGAATAAAATTTATTTTCTACTTATAATCTTTTTTCTTTAGCATTTCTCCAAGCCCTTGCTCTTAGGGTTTTCACAATAAGTAGTTGGAGAGAAAGTTATCTTGAAATTCTTATGACCTAAATAGAACTCAAAGGGGAAGGGATGGCAAAGAATGATGAGCACATTGTGCCAATGATATGTCCATGGGTCAAATCACATTTTCTGGAGCTTAACAATTTTGGACATTTTAACAGATGCTGACCTGGTTCATAAACACGCCAGAGTAGACTTGTTTAAGAATCTAGGTGAATCACACCACCCTGTGTTCTTTTCACCAAACTTTACTCCATACCAGTGGCTATGTCCTGGTAACATTGCCAACATACTATCTGAATGAATGGGTGAATGAATTAATTGATTTGAATGAATGCATATAATTCCAGGGCTGAAATATTCTGGGCAGCTGCCTACTCAGTGGATCATAATAATTACAGGCAAGAAGTTTAATAGATGGAAGTGTTTATGGTTAGATTCAACTTAATGGATGAATGAGAGAATAAAGACATAAAGATAAAGACTATATAGTCCTTCCCAGACCTTCACTCCTTCTGACCAATCACTTCTTGGATCAAATTTAAAATAGCCCCTCCCTACCAAATCTGTTCCCTAATAGTCACTCTCTATTAAAAAAATCAGTAAAGAAGAAGGTTGGACAATTCATATAGTAAGTGGCAAAGTATCCCTATACACTTTTCTGACACCTGGCTAGAGCCTCACTGAAGCCTGGTCACCTGAAGGCTCTTAGCACAGACAAAAATATGGCCAAAACATATGGCCTGGCTACCCTTCAGGGGTATGTTTTAAGATGTCTTGTTTTCATATTAAAAGTCAAAGCCAATTCTCAAGATATGATATATAAGGCCAATAAATCTATCTATCTATCTATCTATCTATCTATCTATCTATCTATCATCTATCATCTACATATCTATCTATATATCTAGATATTCTACATAAGATCAGTAAATCTATCTATCTATCATCTATCTATCATCTATCTCTATCTATCTATCTATCTATCTATCTATCTATCTATCTATCTATCTATCATCTACATATCTATCTATATATCTAGATATTCTACATAAGATCAGTAAATCTATCTATCTATCTATCTATCTAACTATCATCTATCTATCTATTTATCATCTACATATCTATCTATATATCTAGATATTCTACATAAGATCAGTAAATCTATCTATCATTTATCTATCTATCTATCATCTATCTATCATCTATCTATCTATGTATCTAGATATTCTACATAAGATCAGTAAATCTATCTATCTATCTATCTATCTATCTATCATCTATCTATCATCTATCTATCATCTATCTAAGCATCTACACTTTAAATATCTAATAAAAGAAGGTCCCATTGTTCTTATGAGGGGACTTCATGCTAAGGTGTTTCAAAAATTATATATATAATTATGTCAAGTGTCATTCACCTCCGTTATCTTTATGATTTTCATTATGGAGTACAAAAAAGTGCTGTACAGCCCTGGAAAATGGGGGAAAGGAGTTTCAAGAAAAGGAAAAAAATACTAACCAGCTTTCAGTGGGAAATACGCTGAAGGTAGAAAGGGAGTCAAAGAATCAAATCAAGTCTCTCTCCACTGAGACATAATGGCTTATGGGAGTGTCAGTCTCAATCAGTGCTTATAGAGCATTTAACATAAGACATTCATACTTCGAGGCATTTGGAATGCAGTTATGACTAAGACATGTACCCTGCCCTCAAGCAGCCCAAGTGAAAAATATACTTTTCAAGAAGAGCAATAATGAAGATAGAAACAAAGACAACCTGGAGGCAGAGTGATCAATTTTCAGAAATGGCAAAGGAGGTGATAAGATGAATTTTTGAAAAATTATTGGTGACTGAACAGGTACATAAGGGACAGAGAGAGCGTGCATTTTTCAGAAAAGCAGGGCAATTGTGATGAGTTCAGGATAAGAAGAAAACCACAGTAAAACAATAAAAAGAATGATGTGATTATGTTTATTTTTTTTTAACATACTCAGAGTGGAATAAAGCTAAGCAGAAGAGTTTTAGAAGGAACTAGGAGATTCTAGAAATGGTAGACCTATGAATTAAATATATCATTGGCATCTATTTTTTCTCTCTAAAGATATTTGAAAAATCAGTAAAGAAGAAAGGTCGGATAGTTCATTTGGTAAGTGACCTAAACAAAGAGAGAAATTCAACTCTATAAATAAGTATAGCACATGCCACATACTTTTCTCCATATCCCCATTCACTCCTGTGTCTAAGTAAATAGTCTCTGTGGATGACTTGTCTTTCAAGTCAGGATTGGCCAATAGGAATAAAGCAATCACCAACAAGCTGTATCACCGGTATCAGTTGATTGGTAGCAAATGTCCCTTATCAAATGACTGAAATTTAAAAAAAGAATATTCAATTTTTCTTGAGAGGAAACAGATTTTCTCAAGTGGGGGAAAGAAGAACAAGATGATTAATGGCAGGGCAAGTTTGGCCTGAATTCTCCACGAAGTTTAACATGTTCTTAAATGTATATTTTTTTTAAGTAGACTTTCTTTTTTAGAGCAGTTTTAAATGAGTTTTTAAAATGAGTGACTCTCCGTGCTATCCTTTCCTGGGATAAGCTCAATCAAATGATTCACACTGTGTAAGCCAAGCATGGCAAATATTTGGCTCTTACAGACTGAGTCCCTCCTTCTCTGGCAGATATCACTAATTTATAGCCATATTCTTTTGCTCTGAACCCACACTTGGACTTAGGATCCTTTTCAACAAAGCTCAATAAGCAGCCATTTCTCTCCACTGGCATTGACACATGAGATGCACGGCCTATCAGCCACTGGCAGTGACACATGAGATGCACAGCATATCAGCCACCGTCGGTTGTGCCAAAGACTCCTGACCCATTCATCAGTCATGTGCTCATAAGGAACGGTGGGGTTATTTCAAGAGTTTTGGGGGGAAAAAAGTTTTGTAAATCCACAGGTGTATCAAGACTTGCCATTAGCATGAATATCATGCTTCACACATGAATAGGTTACTACTTCAAAAACATAGGCATTAATTGCAATTAACAAGATACCAAAAAATTGCAAAACGTTACAGAATTCATAGTTGTTAATTTATTATAGAATAGAGATCTGTGGCCTTCATTTTTTGACATTACAAAAAAAAAATCCTCTTATTGGATAAATTTGGGAACCACTGGCTCTTGGTGGTACTTGCCATGGACCATCAATGCTCATCGTGAGAAAAGCTGCCCAAAGTAGCAATTATAGCACCCCTAAGGCAGACATCAGTCTCTCTTATAAAAATAGGATTGGGACCAAAATTTATTACCAAAGCCAACTCTATTCAGTCAGTAAATATTGTTCTCCTTTTTTACCAAACTTTAGGTCAAACAAAAGTCAGGCAGCTTTCAAGCCAACAAATACACCAAAACATCCAGTGGAGCCAAGATACCTCTTGTGTATTTAAAATGGCAGAACTGGGCGCCTGGGTGGCTCAGTTGGTTAAGCAACTGCCTTCAGCTCAGGTCATGATCCAGGAGACCCGGGATCGAGTCCCACATCGGGCTCCTGGTCGGTGGGAGGCCTGCTGCTCCCTCTCTCACTCCCCCTGCTTGTGTTCCCTCTCTCGCTGTGTTTTTCTCTGTCAAATAAATAAATAAAATCTTAAAAAAAATAAAAAAAATAAAATGGCAGAACTATCATATCTACTCACTTCTTTATGCATATATAATAGTAATGACACTTTCTTTTCCTATCTTATAATTTTTTTTTTTGAGAATTAGAGGCTGGGGGTCATGACATTTCTTGAAAAGTAAAGATGCTATAGAGATGTGAGGGGTTTTCATCACCTCTGATTACAGATTGTTTGCAAGCACCTTACAGTAAAAACATCATTTTGAAATATATTCCTTTGGTGCAATTAAGTTTTGGTGGTCTCTACTTTTTATAAAAGACCAAACACAATGAGAACTTGCATTATTATTAGATATCCCAAAGGCAGTCATAAAATATCTGTGAATGTGTGTGCTGTCCATAGGAAAGTCATACCTTCACATTTCACAAGCATTCTCTCCAATAATTTTCCAAGAGTAAATTTTCACTTCACCTAGATGGTTTCTAAGGGGAAGCTCTTTGGAATAGATCCAAAATTGGCAAGAAGGAAACTCCATCTGGAAACTAGATTTCACGTAGCCCTTACAGACATATCATTTTCACCTAGCAGGATCCCAACATAATTTGAGTGGTGCCTGTGATTTGGTTTGCTCATAGAGTAAAAGAAAAAAAAAATGCCACCAGTTGTGAGTATACTCAATAAAAAATGTAAATAAGTCGATCTAGTTCTAGCAGTGACAAAAAAAAATCTTATTTTTACACAGTAAGTTTACTCAAAGACGTCTAAAGTTTGGTTGCTTTCACACAGAAAAGGCGACCTTTATGGCTTTAATGCATAAACAAAACATACAGAAATTCAGGAAAAATCCTAAGGTTGCTGTTTAAAGCCATTAACTTTCAAGATGATTTGTTATACAGCAATAGTAACTAGAAAGTTTGTTTGATTCTATAGCCATTAACTGAGGGCCAATTGGGTAGAAGTCCTGGGCTGTATATAGGGGGGAGGTTTACAAAACTAATAATAAAAATAAGCGGTATTTCATTTAAGCTTCAAATGATCATACAATTTGTATCAGATAGGTATTTTTATCCTTGCATTAAAGTAAAACAGCAAGCCCACAGGAAAGTTAATCAAACTATGATAGTTCAGCAAGTATGGGCAATGCTGTAAGTCTAAGGACTTCTATGCCCTGGAACAAGTCTCTCTGATGGCAAAGTGTTGCGTCTTGCCTTCCTGGAGGGAACAGAGAAAAAAAAAATGTAACATATAACCCTATTATTAAGTAGAACATAATGAATGTGTTAAGAAAAATACAAACAAAATTTATTTTTTTAAATAACTGTATTAGTTTATTTGAGAGAGAGTGAGCGAGAGAGAGAGCATCAGCAGGGGGAGGCACAGAGGGAGAAGGAGAAAGCAGACTCCCTGCTGACCAGGGAGCCTCACAACTCGGACTTGACCCCAGAACCCTGGGATTATGACCTGAGCCAAAAGCAAACGCCTAAGCAACTGAGCTATCCAAGTGCCCCATAAATAAAATTTATTGACACACAGAGCAGGGAGAACTTATTCCTGGCTGGAGTAGAAAGAGACAACTTCAATCAAATAGCTAGACAATAATACCTTACTACATTCCTCTAAAGTAACTCTATCATGTAGGGAGAACATCTTTGGCAGCCTTTAGCGTAAATCTAATGCAAAAACACATTATGGAAAAAGTTAAAGGGAAGTTATCGGCAGAGAAGAAGAGTGACGTTTTCTTGCTCATCGTGTCTACACTATCTTCAATCCCCCATCACACATAGGCGGTTTGCTCTGGAACATACAGAGCCCATTTTGAAAACCATTCATTTGAGTGGACAGGATCACCAATCAAATGCAAAGCTCAGAAAGTTCACGGCAATTTGAGAGAAATGAGAATTCACTCTTTCGAGTGCTACGTTGGTGAGGATCAAGGCAGACCAACAGCCAACACTAGTTATTTTAATAAAAAATGCAATAGAGGGATTGGCTAAACAGGTTTTGGAGGACCTAAAGGTAAGATATGAACTTCAAGCAGGAAGCAGTTACCACTCAAAGGGCTAGTGGACAAAGGGAACAGGTTTTGGTTATTGGAACTTGGAAGCTTAGAGGAGAGCCTCCTGCAGAGCAGACATCTCAGCCTTGAAGAACAGCACTGCCCATTTGGCCCTGGAGGGTCAGGAGTTTGCAAGGGGCAAACCCAGGGAAGGCTTTGAAGGGTGCCAGGACTGACCACCCCCAAATATGCTACTTCGTCATAAGGATTATCCTGAGCGGAGGACACTTCAACAAACAGCAGGTGCAAAAAGGGCATTCTACTCTCCCCTTTTCCTCCTGAAAACAGGACATAAAGATGCTTCCCTGTAGCAGAAGAAAAGAAGCACCCTTAAACAGGGAATCAAAGCTGAGAGAACTCTGTATCAACTGACTCGTTCAAAGATTTCTTACCTTCCTTCAGTCTCTTTTACTTTTCCACAACTGCCTCTCTCTGTTCAAACAAATGTAAAAGTACTTAGGTTTTGCTGCTTCTCTGGCTCTTCATTTCCTTATGAGGGCTACTTTGTCATGTATAACTTGCATAAATTTGTGTGCCTTTTCTCCTTTTGATTTTTTTTTTAATTTTATTTATTTGTTTGTCAGAGAGAGCACAACCAAGAGCAGAGGCAGAGGGAGAAGCAGAATCCCTGCTGAGCAAAAAGCCCAACACAGGACTCGATCCCAGGACCCTGGGACCATGACCTGAGCCAAAAGCTGACACTTAACCGACTAAGCCACCCAGGCACCCCTCCTATTGATCTGTCTTACAGCAGTTTAATTCTCAGGCCCAACTGAAAAGTCCTGGAGGGGAGAGGTAAGATCTTGCCTCCTCCACAGGTGCTGCTATTTCTCGGGAGAAGTCACAGACCCAGTTCCGATGTGCCAAGGGACGGGGAGGGTGGGCTGAGCACCACTGGCAGGGCAAATGGTGTTGGTGATAGCAACAGGAAAACCAAGAAGCAGATAAGAAGGAGCATAGGTACTGCAAAACAATGTGCCACCCTGCACCCCCTCCCCCTGCCCTACCAAAGTGTTATGCCCTCCAAATGGGGACCAAAGAAGCATCCACCCAAAGGAGCCCTTCTACTGGAGAAGCAAAATGGAAAACAGACCATCCAGGCAGATGTGGTTCTAGACTTTCCAATACCAGCCCAGCTGGCCGTAGAAAGAGACTACTTTCCATGAAGGCATTTAGAGCATAGAATCCTTATAGCTTAAAAGTACACATTCCATTGCCAATATTGCCCTCTTCCTATGATCAAGTCCTCCATGCACAAGGACAACTGGGCCACACTGCCCCCCGGAGGACAGCATACATTAAGATACCATTATGCGGCAACAGTAACCTCTTTTGCAGACATGGTACTGTCAGTGTGAAAAGGTGAAAAAAATGCATTTTATAATAAGTGAGGTGCAATATATCTTCACAACCAGATAGCCCAATGGCAGGGTCCATGAATTGTTCATACTGTTTTCTCTTTGATGCCGACAGCTTGGTATGTAGATTCACAGCCAGTTTGCAAAATTGAATTAAATTTAGTAAGACACTGATTAAAGAAGAGATACAATACAAAATGAATCATCCAGGAAGAGGTCATGCACATTGCCCTCTAATATTTGCATAGCTTTCAACGGCATGGTCTTCTTCTGATTTTGAGGTAAATGCAATAGAAATTGTCAGCCCTATTTTTAATTTGAGGAAACTTGGGTTCAGAAACATTAAAATGATGCTCCCAGGACACATGACCAGTAAACTGCAGAGTCAGTCAGTCCTGGCAAGTGGTAGGTGTGTGCTGTGGCCAGGAGGGTAGTACAGGCAACAGTAGCCAACCCAGGAACTAGAGAATTAATCAAGACAAGAAATAGCTTGCTCTTTGTTCCTCTCTCTCTCCCTCTAGGACAGTCATACATCCTGTACTACTAAGACCCTGAACATCTTTAAAAAGGAACCACAAGAGTAAAAAGAAAATACCTCAAGTGGTTAAGATTGATAAAAATTGATTAAATGGGTATTGCTTTGTTTTGCCTCTATGATGAAGTAAAGAATAAGTAAAATACTCAGAAAGGGAAGTGTTGGTTTTCTGTTTCTGGGCTTGAATGAGACCACCATGTTTAATTTCAGAAAGAGGAAATGCATGCATTTCAGGGAAACTTCCTTAAAATTCTTCACAGAATTTGTTTTTATCAAGATTGAAAATCAAATTATTCTAAAATCAGTAAGGGGAAACATTGATTAGTCTTCAATTCTGCCCTTCTATAAAACTGATGATTATAGTTTTGTATGTAAATTTCACAATCTCCTCTATGCTTTTGTGTTTCTTTGTTTTTAATTTGAAAATATATCATGGACATTCTTCCATGTCAATATGCATACATATGACTCATTGTTTTGTTTTTTCATAAAAAAAACTATTATGTATGCTTCACAACTTATGCAATTATTGTATTACCCATAGAGATTCAGATTTAACTACTACTAACAAAGTTATAACAATCCTTATACATATATTCTTAAATACTGATATTTCTAGTTTCATAAGAAAGATTCCCCAAAGTGAGATTACTGATTTAAAGGGATATGAAAATTTTAAATTTTAGAAGATAGTGTTTATTACCCAAACAAGGCAGTCAAAGTTCACATTCTCACCTGCATGATATAATACTGCTAATTTCTCCATGTCTTTACTAGCACTGGTTGTTATCAATTTCAATTTTTTTTTCTTTCTTTCTTTTCTTTCTTTCTTTCTTTTTTTTTTTTTTTTTGCCAGTCAAGTGCACATGGAAAATAAAATTACATTTTATTTTGATTTTGTTTTCCTGATAACTGGAGATTCTTCCGTATGTTTACTGGTCATTCGTATTTCCTTTATTATCACTTTTCTATTTTTGTCCTTTGTCCATTTTTCTATAGAACTGCTTATATTTTTTCTGAGAGTTTTTCACATACTAGATTGTTAATCCTCTAATTGTCAAGTATGTTGTTTTTCTCCCATTTGCCATATTTTAATCAATCCTAATACCCGTCCAAAATCTTCCCATTCACATAATTATACAAGTATTACCCTAAAATTTATTCCAATATATTTTCATTGATGGTTTTAATCCACATGGTACTTAATTTTTCTGCTTCAATATAAGACACTTATTTCTCATGATTTATTACAGTCATATCAACATAGTTTATTAAATAATTATTTTTGGAACATCTGAACTCACACTGTTTCCAACTATACATTAAGTGCATTTATGAACTCCCTACTCAGTTAGGGGAATTTTTTGATGCATTGAGACTGCTTTATAACATTAATTAAAGGAGGCCATGGAATAAGAGGTTGTTGTTTCTGGTAAACTGCTCTCAGCAATTTTGAACTTGTTTTAGAAGGTGCACAAAAACCTTAGAAGCTGGAGCCTTTAATTTTGGAATTATGAAACATAGAGTAGGTTGTTTAATAATGAAAGAAGTAAAACAAACAAATAATGACAACAAATGCTTCCCTAATGGACATAATGGATCTTCATAATGGAAAGAATAAACTGAATATCAGACATTTGCCAAAATATTTTTGTTTTGTTTTTATTTGAACACACTGTGGGAGGCCATTTTTACAATTAGAAAAATAATTTAATAGACACACAAATGTTCTTTGGATGATAATTTTATACCACTTGGGACTATTTAGGTTGCAGGTGATAAATAAAGCAACTCAAACTTGCAAGATTTTGTATTGACTAACATAACTAGAAAGTTCGAGAGTTGCCTCACTTTGGGAATGGCTCAGCCCAGGGATCCTCATGATATCACCTGAAAGTATCCTCTTTCCATCTCTGGGATTTTCCTTCATCTATGCTGGCATCACTCTTGAGTTCAAATAGTAGTATAATGACTATGAGCAACTAAAAGTCTACATTCTCACAGGTTCAATTTCATCATAAATCTGGTATCCCTCCAAAACTTACCACTCTGGTGGGGTCAGTGATCATGTGCCCATGCCTGAATCAACCTCTGTGGCCAGAAGAGTAGAATCAATCTATTTTCCAGAATTCTGCCATCTACCTTTCCTAGATGGGTCAGTACGCCCTATCCTAGGCTACAAACTACACCCATGTGGCTAAAGGTGGAAACCAATGAGAACTCTGGATTGAGGTTAGAGGTGTGGCCTCAAAAAGGAAAAAAATAGAAAAGAAACGAAAAAGAAAAAAATGTTGTACTGCTATGTCTTATTTGAAGAAATAAGAAGAAATACTGAGAAACTGAAACAAAAGTACCATACAGAACATCTATGATATCGTAATAATTACCTAAAATTCTCACTGTCTATAAGCTTCCAGGAAAGGGAAACTATACAAAAAATTGTTAAGAAGTCACAAGGTGAGAGTGGGTCTCTCTCTCACCTTATACTCTACTTTCCATCCCCCTTGCCCAGCTTTTCATACAGAAGTTAAAACTTGGCAGGCAGCTGTAATCCTTGCCAGCTTCGAGAATCAAGACTGAAAAGTGTCTTGGATAATTATTAAATAATGATCAGAATGGAGAGCATTTAGCTTCATTGCAAGATCAAGGAAGCTTCTATAAAAGGACAGTGGGGGGAAGAGGCTGACATTAATATAACAGGTGTTAAGAAGCTGCTTCAGATGTTGAATATGCAGCACAGAGCTTCTAGCCTCCTTCAGCTCTAATGTCTTCACCTTGGATAATTACGTCCTTCCTGCAAATGAGCATCCATAATAACCACACTCTAATGGAGTGAGCAGGGAGGGGGCATGCATAGTGGATAAAAACAACTTGGACAGATAGCAGTGATAATGTATAGACCATAATCAAAAAGAAATTATAGATAAGAGATTTTATTCTCTCTTTACAAATTTTCATCACTGGAAAAAAAGGCTAGTTTCCCAGCTCTAAATTTTAGCAATGGTTTTGAGATAGTGTACCCTCAAGAAATATTTATCTCTTGATCTCATCAGACCTACAAATTTCCTTCTGATACTATTTTATCATCCACGCTTCTGATCAAGTAGGCTTTGGACACTCTGAGTACCTCCTGGAATGTCAGTATTTGGTTCACAAATGAAAGTTCCACTTGCCCTTCAAGATAATGGCAGGCAGACCATGGACCTCTGCCAAAGGATCTAGGACTCCTCAGTGTTTGTCCAGCATGCCTCACTGAGGGGCTGAAAGTGAAAGGCCAGGAGGAGGTGATGGGTCATTTCTCTGCACTGGACCAAAGCTAACCTCCTTTAACCTGACTCAGATCTGCCAAGCTCCTTGTACACAATGAGGCAGGGACTCAAGAAATATTTGTGGAACTCTGAAAGAACTAAATGAATATCATCAATATCAGTCTTGTAATAGCATGCAGTGGACACCTATTCAATAAATGGCACAATCTTTTTTTAACAGCTCATCACCTTTATCTCTCCAGAAGAATCTTATAATGTTTATAATCTTACTATTATTCACTGATCCAAAGTTAAATAAGTCTACAAGAATATTGGTGTTCACTGGGTACATTTCAATTCTAAACCCATGTTTTTATCATTGATGATGATTTTTTGGTTTAAACTAAAGAAGCTCCATGAAAACAAAGTTATCTTCCTTGGGAAATCCAAATATCTTCCCATGTTTGACATGAAAATTAGGCTCTGTTGTAATTATTATTAATCAGGACCTTCTATGAAAAAGAAGGCAGAATCATTTCCTCTTTGTGAGTTAGTTTCTATATGATTTGTCTGAGTGCTATGGTCATCCTTGGTCTGCAAGGAAATGGTTTCTGAAAACACGTGGATTCTCTATTACCCAAATTGTGTTTGAAAATGCTCAGGATGGTTGAAACCAAACCCTGTGTGGCAGGTTTCAGCCTTTTTAGCCAAATTCCCTCTTATTGGTGGAAATAATTGGAAAAATGTAATGAGAATTGGGGGTTTAGAAAATAGAACTAAATAATGACTGCCATTTATTATAGAAGGATCTTTGTGAATCAGATGTGGCATTAAGCACTTAGGTATATTTTTTCATTTAATGCAAAGTAGGTCTATTAGGTTATATTCTATTATTTCCATTTTACAGAGGAGGAGAAATGACAGCTTATAGAGATCAAATAATTAGGGCAAGAGATACGATGTGAATCCTGGTTTAAGCAACTTCAAAGACCTGAACTGTTTCAGGATACCAGACCCCTCCTAGGATGTAAAACTTATTTAAACTTCAACTAAAGCTTGTCTTAAAGTGGCCAAATAATGCAGAGCATTAGCCATAAGACACAAGTGATCAAATAAGAGATTTCTACAACAAAGGCAGGGGCTTTGTCAACAAATTTTCCATTAACATTAAAATAGTTGAATCATATTCTGACTGTGTTCATCCTAGTTATCAGAGTAATGCTCAGATAAAACTACATTTCAAAGAAGTGAATAGGACCGCTGATTCTCCAAATAGGCATAACCAGTTGCTTTACATTTCAATCTGAAAAATTTTAGTTAATCCATATTTTTGGCACCCAATTACATGAAACAAATTTGTAACATTGTAATATTATGCTACAAGCAGGTATCAGAAAGAAATGGAGATGATGGTCATAGTTCTTTCCGACAGCAGAAGATTGTATGGACTTTTCATATCTATCATTGCATAGTTTGAGTTTCTCAAAATAGAAATGTGTTAGATGCAGAATAGTCAGGCCAGAAACCCTTGTCAAATTCTAAATCCCCTAATAAAAAGTAACAGAAAAATTAATTTGAGCACTAGAATTTCACACTATTTACAGTAACTACAAGACAACAATAATTATTTTAATTAATCCTTCCATCCAACCCCAAAGGATGTCCAAAAGTCACATTTTTAAAAAAGATTTTATTTATTTACCTGGCAGAGAGAGAGATCACAAGTAGGCAGAGAGGCAGGTAGAGAGAGAGGAGGAAACAGGCTCCCTGCTGAGCAGAGAGCCCGATGTGGGCCTTGATCCCAGGACTCTGAGATCATGACCTGAGCTGAAGACAGAGGCTTTAACCCACTGAGCCACCCAGGCACCCAAGTCACATATTTTTTCTAAGAAAAGGAATAATGACTTCTAATCTCCTTCCACACTTCCATTTTTTGTAGGTGCTAGCTTATCTGCCCAAGACCAAGACATAATGAAGTAGTATGATGTCACTTGCATAGTATAAAAACTGAGAGCTCAAGATAAAACTATGAGGTCTATGGTAGGCAAGCAAACTTCACTTCTACCAGTCCAGTAGATCTCAGCCCTGGATGCACATTAAAATCCCCCAAGAGACTGAACAAATCCTGATGCCCAGGTCACATCTGAGACCAATTACATCAGAATTTCTAGAAACAGGATGGAGGCATTGGTATTTTTTAAAGCTTTCTGAGTGATTCCAAAAGGCAGCCAAGGTTGAAAAAAATCACTGTACTAGGGAACATGTGGAAAGGAGAGACCAATATCAGACCTTCCTCTGGGGCTGTGTCTAGGCTTCATGCAAGTTAACTAAATGTGGCAGTAAGAATCTATAGGCTTGCCTAAAAACTCAGTTCAGGTGAACTTGAATTACCTACTGATGCAAAGACCATACGTAACACTGCCCTCAGCGAGTTTGTTCTCAGTTGCAGGATGTGATTCGTAACCACAAATAACTGATTGTGATGGAATTCAGTGAGAGCAATCAAACTTGTGTCCTCAAACAGCAAACCACAATGGGGATACTAAAAGAAAGACACATTCCTGGAGGTGATGGTCAGCAAGAGATATCTCAAAGCACTCTCATGGAAGAGATAATGTCTAGGGAAAGGTACTCCCTAGGGCAGGAAACATGTAAACGAAGAGCCAGAAGTACAGAAACAGGAGACACATTTTAGGAAGAGCTGGAATACGGATACTGTAAGGAGAGTTGGATCATATAATTCATGAAGATTCTTTTCTGTTTCAGATGCCCAAAGACTTGTGATTCCCAGTACCTGCTTCTAGGATTCTAGCTGTCCAAGCAATTATTGTCAGACAGCACAATTATCACTTAGTACACATAGTTCCCCCAAAGGAGGTGGTTAGAAGTACATTTCTGTAGAGATAACCTGCTGCAAGCAACCTGATGAGGTCAACGGAACTATCCTTCAGGCTTGTCTAGGTCTCTATTAAGCTCATAAAGGAAAGATTTCACAAAGCAAAAAGCTCATTCTTAGTTTATGGATTTATGAAAGGAGCCAGCTTGACTAGTGAAAATGTCAATCAATTCTTGTCTTAAAAAGTGAGCTGAAATGAGAGGACCGTCAGCCTCTAGAAGGTTATAACCCATGTAGGAAAACTGAGGAGGGAGGTTTCAGTAGAGTGAAAAATGGATAATAAGAGCAAGTCTGCAGTAAAAGCTTAATTAATTCTTCTTCAAAGTATGCATCAAATTTCACAATTATCATTTCATAGGCTGCTTCTAGGAAAAGATTTTGACAGGCCTGACAGTTATTTGCTCGAAGCCATATGATATTTCACAAGCAGAATTCTTGAATATAAATTCATCAGTATTTTGTATAAGGATTGCTTTGTACATCTTATGGTAAGTGCAGTCACCCAAGGGTATGTACATAAATCACACATCTGAAGGGCCCTGTTAGTTTCATTTATCACTTATTGAATGTTCTGGGTTGCTCAGATGTTAGAGATAGTTTTATTCCTGCCTCTGATTACCTATACCTAATAAAACAGTGACAACTCATTAATCAGTCTCCAAAATCAGGGGACAAGCTGCCACCAACTGGAATCTCCATTAAATCGATGACAGAGAAGTAGGACCAATATGTATACTCATTATCTATATCACGGCTGACACTGCTAGTTTGAAAAGAGCAGTTCTATTAAATGGGTCCACTATTGACTGGTAAAATATTTCTCTCCTGCCAGGAATTCCAGGGCCTCAGACAATGCACAAGAGGAAAGTCTCTAAACATCATGAGGAAGCAATTCTTGCTGTTGGCTAAACAAATGCAACCTGACGTTGGGATGCCTGGGTCCAGTCACCATTCTGACCCTGGTGGTCTCTGCGTGAGCTTGAGCTCAGTGCTTAGCTGTTCTGAGTTTCCTTATCAGTGAGAATAAGAGAGATAATGCCAAAGATTGTCTTGGATATTAAATGGATTACTATACATAAAGCAACTAACAGACTAGCAGGCAGAAGTCACAAGGTATCCTTATGATAAGACTGTGATTCATCAGTCTTACACAATTCACAGCACTCACCATAGCACATACCCTCCCCAATGTCCATCACCCAGCCACCCATCCCTCCCACCAACCTCCCCTCCAGCAACCCCCAGTTTGCTCCCTGAGATTGAGTCTCTTACGGTTTCTCTCCCTCTCTGGTTTTGTCCTGTTTCATTTTCCCCTCCCTTCCCCTGTGATCCTCTGTCTTGTTTCTGAAATCCCTCATATCAGTGAGATAATATGATAATTGTCTTTCTCATTGACTTACTCCGCTTAGCATAATACCCTCTAGTTCTATCCATGTCATTGCAAATGGCAAGATTTCATTTTGATGGCTGCATAGTACTCCTCTCTCTCTCTCTCTCTCTCTCTCTCTCTCTCTCTCTCTCTCTGTGTGTGTGTGTGTGTGTGTGTGTGTGCCACTTTTGCCCTTTCCTTAGTTAGCAAACATCACCTCAGTTGTACCATGGGGACAATTGTACTGACCTATTAAGATTGTTGTGAGGGTTCAAAATAGCACATAGTATATCAGGCACAATTACAAGTACCCAAGAAATAGGAACCAATATTATTATTGACTTAAAGGTGCACCTCAATTCAGTGAGTGCATAACCATTTTAATCTAAATTGAAAAATCCAACATGATTTTAATAAAGGTATTTTTGTATTTTTAGTAATAAACCAAAATAATTGAATGTTAGGAATGGCTAAATTAGATGTACTTCCTGGTAAAATTTTATTGGGACAAGAGGTGAGAAAGGTGGAGGGGGTGAGGGAGAGAGACTAAAATGATGATTCCATGATTCAGTGAGCACTGGAATCTTTAGGTTACTAGGATTAGTTTTAGGAAAGTATTATGTCTTTCTCAGAGAGACAGAGTGAGGAGAAAATAGCAACTCATGTACATACTTTCAGATACATACTTTTTTTCCCACTGCAAAACAAAACAAAACACTAATCATCAGGAGAAGGTCAAATTATGTATCTTTGAGGAAAAACTAAAGCCCGTGCCCTACACATTGTGTTCATGTCTGGCTCCTATCGGACTTTGCACTAGACAGTGATACCCCCAGTCCAGTACTGCGAAACGCTCTGCTATAATCTGGACCTTAGACAGCCTCCATTTTTTAAATTATCTTGAATTAATAAGTAGAATCTCTAATCCTAAATATAGAGGGGGAAAACTCTTTCTGAGTTAGTACTAGAGATATGTTATAAAGGCAACACTTTCAGTATACCTTTTTTATACTCGGTCTGGGAGAGGTGGAGTGGAAAGTTTAGAGACAGTGCTCCATGATTCTATAGTCTGAAAAATGATCATTTTTTTTTCCCTTAGGAATTAAAGCATTCCATTATCTACCCATAAGATCCTGGCCCCGATTTTTGTGAAAGCTATGGAACAGCTATGAACACCTCTGCCCACAAAGAGAAGAAGCAAGGGTAAACTTGATTAGAAAAGAGACGACATTATGATTCTTGTTTGATTTCCCTCAGCTACATACCACCTCTTGAGCACTTCAGTGAAGACATGAGAGAACACAGACTCTAACTTCGATGGATACCTAACATCACAGGCATCCCAAAACATAACTTGGTTGTCTTTCCTGTCTTTTACAGAGAGGACGTGTCTCAAAATATGATTTTGTCTTTTGCTATAATGGCCGGGCAGGGAAGCAAACTTGGCTTCTTTTTTTAATTTAATTTAATTTTTATTGGTATCGTCTTATTGTCAACATCTACCTCTTAGAATCTTCATCCTGCCATCTAGTGATTTCCTATGGGCTGAGAAACATTTGTTAGAATTATGTGTAAAATAAGAATGATTAGGCCGTGAGTAAGGGCCCGAGAAGCTTTCCTTTGGGTAATACTCAACGAACTTTATTACAGGGACTGGGCATATTTGTGAAGACTATTTTTAAGGGTATTTTCAGTTTCTTGTTTATAGGAGTAGAGAAAGTGGCCCCGTAAGTGAGTTCTAATCAGTGAGTGGAAAGCACAAGATGTCTCTCTGCCTGGAGCTTATGGATGACAGACAATAGCTAAGCAGGCAGCACAGAGAGGCACTCTCATTTAGAGCCTCCAATAGGCCTCCACCATCTTCCAAATGGTCAGAACAGCCTCACTCTTGAGGGTTCGGCGGGGCCAGGCTGTCCTCACTAATCTTCCACGCCTCTGCCGGGTGCCGCCCTGACAGCAGGACTGAGCCCTGCTCCTTTCTCTGCACCACTGATGGATCAGGTCTCCGGTGGGCCCCGAGGAAGCCCCTATCGCATTAGCCAAGCTCCGAGATGCGGAGTGAACGGTTTGTTTATGGGCGGTGGTAGTGACAGGAAAACCACAGTGTCCCCTTGTTCAGTCTAATGGGGTGAGTTGAAAGATTCGGCTGTCAGACCAGCGTGAGGCCTCATTTTTCTTCCCTGCCGCATAGGGTGCCCTCGCTGCAGCTAACATTTGATTGTGATTAATTTGTCAGGGATGGTTGTACAGTGGAAATGGAGAAATGGATTGCCACTTACAGCTCGTCTCCTCTCAGCCTGCTCGGCAAACCAGGGCTTTCTGTGGGGCTGGCAGGCCCAGACGTGCTGGATTTAGCCTGGGAGGGAAGGAACCTATTCCCAAGTGTGTTTTAAAGATGAGGAAGAGGTCAAAGGTGCCCCCCCCCCCTTTTTTTTTTTATTTACCACCCTTCAAGAGACTTGCTGACGTGTGTTCCTGGCCTTCTTGGCGAGCACAATGGGAGGCAGAGCCACTCTGGGGTTTGCTTTTCATTCTGTTGATTTAAAATGCTTTGTACTCCTGATTTAAGTCTTAACAGCACAAATGGAAGGTGTGTAAGAGTTGATCCATGCTTCACACTGAAAATGCCCAAAGGGAAGTACATCTCTGACGCCCTCTGAGATGTTTAGAACATGCTAATTGTGGGTGAATAGAAAATGCATTTAGGCAAGCCATCTTTTTTTTTTCTTCTCTTTCCAAAAGACAATGAACAATTCCACATTGATAGCTATGACAAAATAACTTTTGTTACTTGCTCCTTCATAGAGGAGATGACATTTTGTAATTTAACAATATCCCAAAGGAATGGATTAGTAAACAAGGAAATGTCTTTAGCTGCCAAGCCCGGTGTGTCTCCTAATCAGATCTGCTCTCAGATGGTGAATGACACAGATGCAATAACATTGTGCACTTGGAGAAAATCATTGACAAAGTGACATCGATCTTTGTAATTCTAAGAAATCTCACTGCACCTCAGAAATACCTGAGCTCCAACTCCTGAAGGACGGCACTGTTAATTTATTGTCACATTAAATGATTTGCTCTATGGGGGTGGAAGTAGGTGAAATAGATTTTCCTTTAGTGTGAAAAAACTCATTGTCATTATTTTATAAAGAATAGATGAAAAAATGAACACAATTATTCAATGACAAGAAGATTAAAAAATCTTAATATTCTAAAACTTTCCTAGACTCTGAGATATAAACAACACACATATCACATTCTCTTATATTCATACACAAAAGACATACACATAACAATATATTTTCTATTATATACATACACATATAAAATATACTTATATTATACATGCACATATATACAGTACACAGAGAGCATATGTAAAATTACATATACCTGTAAATAT
>PITA01024761.1:0-25667 GCA_004023965.1 Spilogale gracilis | reverse complement strand
CCTCTCATATGATAGTAATGATAGCAATAATAAAAAGATAACATTTATTAAAGATGATTATTTAATATTAACTGTGTAGCTTTTGCTAAGTGCCAAGGAAGTTAATCGCTTCAACAATGCTGTCAAGTATTTTTTGTTGTTATTCTCTACTTAAGGTTAAGAAAACTGAGCTGTTAATGTTAAATCCCATTTGTGACTCTGTTATCCATTTTGCTTTAGGTGAGACTAATTGTAGATCTTCACCTGTGAACGTGACTATTAAATACAAAGGTTGCCAGACAAGAATCCAGATGACAAGATGTATAGGGGAATGCAAGAAAACTGTCCAGTGAGTTTTTCTTTGAATGTGTACTGTGCATTAATTTTGTAACATTGTAGAGAAAATTAACTTTTAAAACGTACATGGAACATTTTTTACATGACAGCTAATGATCAAGACCTGATAAAACAAGTTTCTAAAATATTAGGATCTGAGAAATAAACATTTTCAAAGGTGATGAATCATTTTAAAGTAGTTTTCTAAATAAACTCAGCATAATATGTTCATGATAAATGTATTTATTTTCACATAGTGATTACACAAAGTACTTGAGCAAGTACTCTTGCTTAAAAATGTGTTTATAAACCATCATTTGCATGTGAGACATAATATATATATTTTCCTTCATGGATACTTTTATGTACAGATAATATATGGAGAATAATAATTTGGCATGAAGTTGTACATTTAAAAATCTGTTTATATTTCTGTACCATAATACCCTAATTATGAGCTTAAACATTTCCATTTTGGATTTACTTATTTTGGCCTTACATACTAATATCACTGCTCCACATCAGAAGTTCCTGGTGAGGGGGAAATGCAAGGTGAAAGAAAAAAATAAATTGGTTGGAAGGATTGCTAAATCACTTCAACAATTATAATTTGAACATTGATGTTCATTTGTTTCAGAAGATATCCCAAAAATATTTATTGCTGATTTTTTTTTTCTTTAGGTACAATTATACACTCTTTCAGTTAACAAATTCATGCCTTTGCTGCCGAGAAGATAACTACGAGTTCCGAGAAGTCGCTCTTACCTGTCCGGATGGTAGTACAAAACCTTACAGGTATAGGCACATCACAACGTGTTCTTGCTCAGACATATGCCAACAATCTGTAACCCCAGCAATCAGTTAACACTATTATCACTTTTCCGAGTAGAACAGGCCAGCTATTTATTTAATAAATGAACAAAAATGATCACTAAATAGAATAACTAAACATGTGTATCTCACTCAAAAAGTGAGTTCTCATTATGAGGCATTTTGTTCCTTATAGACTGGATCTCAAAAATAAATACAACTTTGCAAGCAGTGACTGAGTATACGTTTTTATTGATAGCCATCAGAATGCTATACTTCAAGGAGAAACTGAGTCATATCATGGCTTTCCAATATATTCTTCTACTCTGTATCTCATGAGAACATTATCCTGTGTTGTCCTTTCCCTTCACAGAAAAACTTATTGGAACCAAGTTTTTTTCTCTTCCTTCACTTTCTATGCCAGTTACATCACCCCTTTCATTCTCTTCTTAGAACATCAGTGGCCTTATGATTCTTTTTGTTGTTGTTAAAGATTTTTTATTTTATCTTATTTGACAGAGAAAAACACTGCTAGAAAAGGAACACAAGCAGGGGGAGTAAGAGAGGGAGAAGCAGGCTTCCCACTGAGCAGGGAGCCCAATGCGAAGCTCAGTCCCAGGTCTCCAGGATCATGACCTGACCTGAAGGCATGCTTATTGACTGAGCCACCCAGACAACCCAGTGGCCTTATAATTCCTGAGGTAGGGTCTGATGCCCCCCCGCACCTTTCTATGTAACTTAGACTAGTGGTAAATTTAATATTCATTAAACACTATGCCCAGGGTAGGGAAAGAAAAATTGGTAGGTTTCTATATTGGTAACTACCAACAGAAGATGAATAATAGCTAAACACAGATATATATCACAGGTATCACTTCTATAGTTGTTACCAAGGCTCTTGACTTTCCTCCGTGTCTGTCACTCATTCCAGGTTTTTTCCTCTTGGACTGTACCAGACTTTGTCAGTTGGAAAAATTATGAGGGATCTGAACCCTTAGAAATCCAATTAGATGAAGTTGTAGGAGGTTTACAATATCTTTTACCTCAGGGAATGATAAAATACAGAGTCAAAAGCATACTTTTATCTCAGCTCTTACTCTGTGACAGGACCTCTGTTTTCTCTTGATAGTCAGAATTGATTATCCCAGACAATGTGATGATAGCCTTTTCTGATTAGGAAGGCTGCTTTAGAGTCATGAAAGACTCAAAATGGCTAGCAGGGAGTTTCAGCAAATGGGAGAGAAGGTAAATGTTGACTTACAGTTCAACTAATATCAACTCCTGAAATCCAGCCCACTAAACTTGCTGGAAAGTTGGCTTAGTATCGTTCAGCTGGTGTCAGAGTGGAATTCTCAATAGGCCAATCCTTCAAGGCTTACTATCCATGAATAATAAGGACTTATAAAATAATTCATGCAATATGTACTTATTGCTTTTTTAAATTTTGAAACAAATTCCTTGGTTGGAAGAAGTGCTGTGTAGCATTTAATGATAGTGAATTAAATATTCAATGAGCCTATGGATAGCAGTACCTTCCGAGACGTATTGAACATAAAAGGATAATCAAAATCAATAGCAGGTTATGTTGAAAAAAAAGAAAAAGCACGAATATTGTCCTCTCCCCAAAAGAAAAGGATCAGTTATTCATCTGTTACCAGCCGGGTGACTGGCACCCATGATAATGACAAAAATCAGATCACTTTATTTTCAGCATAGCAAATTTAGGCTTTTGAGCCCATTGTATGTCCTCCATCCTGCCTTAATTGCTACCATATTCATGAACCTCATTTAGCAACTACTAGGTAGGATAGGAAAGATTTACTGACAAGTATAAATATGATAACCACAGTTAAAACATACAGTTCATTACCTGATTCTCCCATGAAAATTTCTGGTAGGGAATCTCTGGTAGGCACACACTTATTTATGTCCAGACCTGGATCTATTCTGGGTGACCCAAATAATTTCTCTAAATGTTCTTTGTGTCATTCTCCAATTTGTATCTCACTCAAAAAGTGAGGGTTTTTTTAAGATTTTATTTATTTGAGAAAGAGAGAGAAAGAGGGAGCATTAGAGAGGAGAAGGTCAGAGGAAGAAGAAGTAGATTCCCTGTGGAACTGAGAGCCTGATGCGATACTTAACCCCAGGACTCTAGGATCATGATCTGAGTGGAAGGCAGTCACTTAACCAACTAAGCCATCCAGGCACTCTCTAAAAGTGAGTTTTAATTATGAAGAATTTTGTTCTCATGTTGACTGAATCTGAAAAATAAACTTTGCAAGCAATTAGTGAGCATATATATTTATTTGCTAGCAATAAGAATTCCATATGTTGAGGAGAAGCTGAATATCATGGCTTTCCCATATACTCTTCTACTCTTTATCTCATGAAGTCATTATATTGTTTTATTTCTTCCCTACTTCTCAGGAATCAGTGTAAAACTTGACTTCAAGCCAACCTTCTACCAACACAATGGCCAATGAGAAATTCCCCTCCCAGTTGTCTTTTTAGATCATGCCTGAGAAAACCTGTAATACCACACAGCTCACTTTTCACTGATACTGGGGCCATGGATAATCTGGCTTTAGGGTCATTGATAATCCAGCTTTGATTCTTATCATTTGTGTCAACTGGTCATAAGAAAATTCCCCCTTCAAGCAAAAGGCATAAATTTAAAAAAAGAGGTGGTAGTCAAGTAGGAAAAATCACATTTTCAGGCATTAGTAAACCACCCATTGATCTTTTACTTTTGAGACCTTAATGGGGACAGGGGTTCCACTCTGTATATATGACTTCAAATGGGTAGCAGATTGCTGCTGGAAATGCCTAACTTCATGGCTATATAAACAAGCTAATGCCCAGTACATAAGAGTAGCTTTGGTTCGTGTTAATGTTAACTGTTAGTGCCAGAAGCCAGTAAAAAGGTAGTTTTTGTTGAAAGTGGAATCGTTATTCCAAAAGGTGGGTGGCCTTGTACCAAAAGCCTCCCATGTTCATTGCAGCATTATTCACAAAAGCCTACATTTGGAAACAACCTTAGTGTCTGTCGACAGATTAATGGATAAAGAAAACATGGTATATGTATACAATAAGATACAAAATATGATTCAGGCTTAAAAAAGGAGAAATCCTGCCCTTTGTGGCAACATTGATAAAACTAGAAGGCATAATGCTAAGATAACTTAGCCAGATAAAGAAATATAATGCATGGTATCACTTGTATGTGGATTCTGAAAAAAAAAAAAAAGGTGGCACTTATAGAAACAGAGTATAAAACTGATGTCAGGGATCAGTAATTAGGGACATAGAGAGAGGTCGGTAAATGGGTAGAAACTTTTAGTTTCAAGATGAGTAAGAACTAAAGATTTAATGTATAGCTTGGTGGCTACAGTTGATAACACTGTATTGTATTATTGAAATATATTAAGGGATCAGAACTTAAATACCTCACCAAAAAGAAAAAAAAAAGGTAAAATGTAAATATATAGGTGATCGATGTGTTAATTAACTTGATTGGGGTGATCCTTTCATAATGTATACATATACAAAATTATTGTGTTGTACACTTTAAATGTCTTACAGTTTTGTCAATTATACCTCAATAAGGCTGAATTTTTTTCAATGTACATATTTAATGTATAAAATCAATGAATTGGGGGAAAAGTATACACCTATGAATCCATCACTACCATGAAGGCAATAAATATATCCATCACCTTCCAAAGTTTCCTCCTGCTTCCTTTATTATTATTTGTGTGTGTGTGTGGTAAGAACACTTAACATAAGGTTTACCCTCTTATAAATTATTATAGTATATTATTAGTATATTATTATTACCTTAGTTATTAGTTATTTTTAGTATATTATTGTTAACTATAGGCACAATGCTATATAGTTCTCCAGAACTTATTTGTCTTCCATAACTAAAACCTTAATGTTATTTGGCCATCACTTCCCCATTTTTTCCCTCCCTTCAGGTCCTAGGAACTACCATTCTATTCTCTGCTTCTATAGGTTTATTTTATATTCTACACATAATTGAGATCATAAAGTATTTGCCTTTGTCTGTCTGGCTTAATTTGCTTAGCACAATATCCTTCAGATCCAACAATGTTGCAAATTGCAAAGTTTCCCTTTTTTTAAAAAATTTTTTTAATTTTTCCAAAACCCAGCCACCTTATCCCTCCCCCATCCTGCACCACCAGCAACCCTCGGTTTGTTTCCTGAGATTAAGAGTCTCTTATGGTTTGCCTCCCTCCTGGTCCTGTCTTGTTTCATTTTTTTCCCTCCTACCTGCCATGAACCCCCACTCTGCCTCTCAAATTCCTCATATCAGAAAGATCATAGGATTATTGTCTTTCTCTGATTGACTTATTTCACTCAGCACAATACCCTCTAGTTCCATCCACATCATCATAACAAATGGCAGGATTTTGTTCTTTTTGATGGCTGCATAGTATCACATCATCTTCTTTATCCATTCATCTGTTGATGGACATCTAGATTCTTTCCATTGTTTGGTTAATGTGGACATTGCTGCTACAAACATTCAGGTGCATGTGTCCCTTCAGATCAGTACATTTGTATCTTTAGAGTAAATACCCAGTAGTGCAATTCCTGGGTTGTAGGGTAGCTCTATTTTCAACTTTTTGAGGAATCTCCATACTGTTTTCCAGAGTGGCTGCACCAGCATGCATTCCCACCAACAATGTAGGAGGGTTCCCCTTCCCCCACAGATGTTGTTTCCTGACTTGTTAATTTTAGCCATTCTGACTGGCGCCAAGTGGTATCTCACTGTGGTTTGGGTTTGTATTTTCTGATGCTGAGGGATGTTGAGCATTTTTTCATGTCTGTTGGCCATTTGGATGTCTTCTTTGGAGAAATGTCTGTTCATGTCTTCTGTCCATTTTTTGATTGGATCATTTGTTCTTTGGATGTTGAATTTGAGGAGTTCTTAGCCCTTTATCTGATGTGTCATTTGCAAATATCTTCTCCCATTCTGTCAGTTGTCTTTTGGTTTTGTTACTATTTCCTTTGCTGTGCAAAAGTTTTTGATCTTGATGAAGTCCTAATAGTTCATTTTTGCCCTTACTTCCCTTGCTTTTGATGATGTGTCTAGGAATAAGTTGCTGCAGCAGAGGTCGAAGAGGTTGCTGCCTGTGTTCCCCTCCAGGATTTTGATGGATTCCTGCCTGACATTAAGGTCTTTCATCCATTTTGAGTCTATTTTTGTGTGTGGTGTAAGGAAATGGCCCAGTTTCATTCTTCTGCATGTGGCTGTCCAATTTTCCTAACACCATTTGTTGAAAAGACTGTCTTTTTTCCATTGAACATTCTTTCCTGCTTTGTCAAAGGTGAGTTGACCATAGTTGAGGGTCCATTTCTGGGCTTCTTTATTCTGTTCCATTAATCTATGTGTCTTTTTTTGTGCCAGTACCATACTGTCTTGATGATTACAGTTTTGTAATAGAGCTTGAAGTCTGGAATTGTAATGCCGCCAACTTTGGTTTTCTTTTTCAACATTACTCTGGCTATTCAGGGTCTTTTCTGGTTCCATATAAATTTTAGGATTATTTGTTCCATTTGTTTGAAAAACATTGATGGTGTTTTGATAGGATTTGCATTAAATGTGTAGATTGCTCTAGGTAGCATAGACATTTTCACAATATTTGTTCTTCAAATCCATGAGCATGAAAAGTTCTTTCCATTTCTTTGTGTCTTCCTCAATTTCTTTTTTCTTTACGTTAAATTTATTTTATTTTTTCAGTGTTCCAAGATTCATTATTTATGTCCCACACCCAGTGCTCCATATAATACATGCCCTCACTACCTACCACCAGGCTCTCTCATCCCCCCCCTTCCCTCCAAGTCCCTCAGTTTGTTTGTGTCCAAAGTCTCTCACGTTTTGTTTCTCTCCCCAAATTACCCTACTTCCCATTTCCTTTCCTTCTCCTACTGTCCTCTATATTACCACTTATGCACCACACTGCTTAGTTTCCTGAGTACAGATTCTTTGCCTCTTTGGTTAGGTTTATTCCTAGGTATCTTAATGTTTTAGGTGCAATTGTAAATGGGATCAACTCAATAATTTCTCTTTCTTCTGTCTTGCTGTTGGTGTATAGAAATGCAGGTGGTTTCTGTGCATTGATTTTTATATCCTGAAACTTTACTGAATTCCTGTATGAGTTCTAGCAGTTTTGGAGTGGAGTCTTTTGGGTTTTCCACGTAAAGTATCATATCATCTGCAAAGAGTGAGTTTGACTTCTTTGCCAATTTGGATACCTTTTATTTCTTTTGTTGTTTGATTGCTGAGGCTAGGACTTCTAGTACTATGTTGAATAGCAGTGGTGATAGTGGACAGCCCTGCTGTGTTCCTGACCTTAGAGGAAAAACTCTCAGTTTTTCCCCATTGAGAATGATATTTGCTGTGGGCTTTTAATAGATGGATTTTATGATATTGGGGTATGTACCCTCTATCCCTAACACTGTGAAAAGTTTTGATCAAGAAAGGATGCTGTGAAACAACAGAGACTTTGGACACAGAAACAAACTGAGGGACTTGGAGGAAGGGGGGTGGGGGGATGGAAGAGTGGGTACTGAGGGCACCTATTGCATGGAGCACTGGGTGTGGGGAATGGGGAATGAATACTGGAACACTGGAAAAATATTTAAATTTAAGTAACAATAAAAAAAGAGAAATGATGCTGTATTTTGTCACATGCTTTTTCAGCATCTATTGAGAGGATCATATGGTTCTTGATCTTTCTTCTGTTAACATAGCATATCACATTGATGGATTTGCGAATGTTGAGCAAACCTTGCAGCCCAGGAAGAAATCCCACTTGGTCGTGATGAATAATCCTCTTAATACTCTCTTGGATCCTATTGACTGATATTTTGGTGAGAATTTTTGCATCTGTGTTCATCAAGGATATTGGTCTGTAATTCTCCTTTTTGATGGGGTCTTTGTCTGGCTTTGGGATCAAGGTAATGCTGGCCTCATAAAATGAGTTTGGAAATTTTTTTCCATTTCTATTTTTTGGAACACTTTAAGGAGAATAATTCTTAATTCTTCTTTAAATTTTTGGTAGAATTCCCCTGGGAAGCCATCTGGCCCTGGGCTCTTGTTTGTTGGGAGGTTTTGGATGACTGCTTCAATCTCCTTGCTGGTTATAGGTCTGTTCAGGTTCTCTATTTCTTCCTGGTTCAGTTTTGGTAGTTTATATGTCTCCAGGAATGCATCCATTTCTTCCAGATTGTCAAATTTGCTGGTGTATAGTTGCTCATAATATGTTCTTATAATTGTTTGTATTTCTTTGGTGTTGGTTGTGATCTCTCCTCCTTCATTTATGATTTTATTCATTTGGGTTCTTTCTCTCTTTTTCATAAGTCTGGCCAGGGTTTATCAATCTTATTAATTCTTTCAAAGAACCAGCACCTAGTTACATTGATTTGCTCTACTGTTCTTTTGGTTTCTATTTCATTGATTTCTGCTTTGATCTTTATTATTTCTTTTCTCCTGCTGGGTTTCGGCTTTCTTTGCTGTTCTTTTTCCAGCTCTTTAGGTGTAGGGCTAGGTTGTGTACTTGAGACCTTTTTTGTTTCTTGAGAAAAGCTTGTATAGCTCTATACTTTACTCTCGGAATCCCTTTGCTGTGTCCCAACGATTTTGAACAGTTGTCTTCAACTGTTCTTCCATGAATTTTTTAAGTTCTTTTTCAATTTCTTGTTTGACCCATTCATTCTTTAGTAGGATACTCTTTAGCCTCCATTATTTGAGTTCTTTCCAACTTTCCTCTTGTGCCTAAGTTCTAGTTTCAAAGCATTGTGTTCTAAAAATATGCACGGAATGATCCAAGTCTTTTGGTACCATTTGAGACCTGATTTGTGACCCAGGATGTGATCTATTCTGGAGAATGTTCCATGTGCACTAGAGAAGAATGTGTATTCTGTTGCTTTGGGATGGAATGTTCTGAATACATCTGTGATGTCCACCTGGTCCAGTGTGTCATTTAAAGCCTTTATATCCTTGCTGATCTTTTGCTTAGATGATCTGTCCATTTCAGTGAGGAGGACATTAAATTCCCCTACCATGATTGTATTATTGTGGATGTGTTTCTTTGATTTTGTTATTTGTTGATTTATATAATTGGCTGCTCCCATGTTAGGGGTATAGATATTTAAAATTTTAGATCTTCTTGTTGGACAGACCCTTTAAGTATGATATAGTGCCCTTCCTTAACTCTTATTATAGTCTTTGGCTTAAAATCTAATTTGTCTGATAAGGATTGCCACCCTGCTTTCTTTTGATGTCCATTTGCATGGTAAATTGTTTTTCACCTCCTCATTTTATTTTTGTTTTGTTTTGTTTTGTTTTTTAAAGATTTTTTTATTTATTTGACAGAGAGAAACACAGCCAGAGAGGGAACACAAGCAGGGGGAATGAGAGAAGGAGAAGCAGGCTTCCTGTCGAGCAGGGAGTCTGATATGGGGCTCGATCTCGGGTCTCCTGGATCATGACCTGAGCCGAAGGCAGTCGCTTAACCAACTGAGCCACCCAGGTGCCCCCCCACCTCCTCACTTTAAATCTGGAGGTGTCTTTGGGTCTAAAATGAGTTTCTTGGAGACAGCATATTTATGGGTCTTGTTTTTTTTTTTTTTAAAGATTTTATTTATTTGACAGAGAGAAACAGAGCCAGAGAGGGAACACAAGCAGGGGGAGTGAGAGAGGGAGAAGCAGGCTTCCCGCCGAGCAGGAAGCCCAATGTGGGACTCGATTCTGGGTCTCCGGGATCATGCCCTGAGCCGAAGGCAATCGCTTAACCAACTGAGCCACCCAGGCGTCCCATTTTTTTTGTTAGTTAGTTTGTTTGTTTTTATCCATTCTGATACCCTGTGTCTTTTCCTTGGGCACTTAGCCCATTTACATTCAGGGTAACTATTGAAAGATATGACTTTAGTGCCATTGTATTGCCTGTAAGGTGAGTGTTACTGTATATTGTCTCTGTTCCTTTCTGGTCTGTTAATTTTAGGCTCTCTCTTTACTTAGAGGACACCTTTCAATATTTCCTGTAGGGCTGGTTTGGTGTTTGCAAATTCTTTTTGGTTTTTGTTTGTTCTAGATGATTTTTATCTCTCCTTCTATTTTCAATGACAATATAGCTGGATATAGTATTCTTGGCTGCATATTTTTCTTGTTTAGTGCTCTGAGTATCTCATGGCCATCCTTTCTGGCTTGCCAGGTCTCTGTGAATAGGTCTGCTGTCAATCTAGTATTTCTGCCATTGTATGTTACAGACCTCTTCTCCTGAGCTGCTTTGAGGATTTTCTCTTTGTCACTGAGACTTGTAAGTTTTACTATTAGAGGACAGTGTATAGATCTATTTTTATTGATTTGGAGGTGGGGGAGGTTCTCAGTGCTTCTTGGATTTTGATACTTGTTCCTGTCGCCAAATCATGGAAATTTTCTGCTATAATTTGCTGCAATATACCTTCTGCCCCTCTCTCTTTCTTTTTTGTTCTGGAATTCCAACTATTCTAATATTGTTTCATCTTATGGTATCACTTATCTCTTGAATTCTCCCATTGTGGTCCAGTAGTTGTTTGTCTCTCTTTTTCTCAGCTTCTTTATTTTCCATCATTTTGTCTTCTAGACCACCAATTCTCTCTTCTGTCTCATTTATCTTAAAAGTAAGAGCCTCCATTTTTTATTGCACTTCATTAATAGCTTTTTAAATTTCAAGTTGGTTAGATTTTAGTTCTTTTATTTCTCCAGAAAGGGATTTTATTTATCCAGAAAGTGACTCTCTAATATCTTCCATGCTTTTTTAGAGGCCGATAGCACCTTGATAATCATCATTCTGAAGTCTAGTTCTGACGTCTTACTAATGTCCCTATTGCTTAGGTCCCTAGCAATCGGTACTGCCTCTTGTTCTTTTTTCTGAGGTGAATTTCTCTGCCTTGTCATTTTACTCAGATTAGAGTTGATGCATGAGTGAACAAAATACTAAAAGGTAGTAACAACCCCAGAAAAATATACACAACCAAATCTGAAGAGATCTGAAACTGGGGATAGAAGAAAGGGGAAAAAAATATCTATCTATCTGTATCTATCTGTCTCTTTCTCTATATATAATTATAGAGCTCCACACTTGATTTGAGGTAATTTTGATCTGTTAAAAGAAACTGCCACCCAAAATTTTAAAGAAAGAAAAACTTATATATGTACAAAAAAGGGTATACACAATGAAGGGAAGGAATATGACTGCTAAGATGAAAATTTAAAAAGATTCTAAAAAAGGAATGATCAGATAAGTTGATTAAAAAAAAAGAAAGAATGTAATGAGCTGGAGACTAGAACAAAGCCATGTGTTAGATTTAGGGTATATTTTTATCTATTAGAATAAACTGTATCCCAAAATTTTAAAGAAAGAAAAACCTATATGTCTACAAAAAATGATGGGGCACCTGGGTGGCTCAGTTGGTTAAGTGACAGCCTTTGGCTCAGGTCATGATCCTGGAGACCCAAGATTGAGCCCCACATCAGGCTTTCTGCTCTGCGGGAAGCCTGCTTCTCTCTCTCTCAGTCCCTCTGCTTGTGTTCCCTTTCTAGCTGTGTTTCTCTCTGTCAAATAAATAAATAAAATCTTTAAAAAAAACCGAGCTTAAATACAACGAAGGGATAGAATATGATGAAAAAATGAAAATTAAGAAAGATTTTTAAAAAAAATATTGATAAAATAGTTAAAAACATTAAAATAGGAAAGAGAAAAATTTTAAAAAATAGAATAAGAAAAAAATAAAATTTAACTTTGAAAGACTAAGGAGTCATGGGGAAAAGCCATGAATTCTACATCGTACATCTCCCTAGCTTTGGAGTTCCACAGTTCTCACTGATCAGTGAACTTGGTTTTGCCTGGATGTTCTCACTGATCTTCTGGAGGAGGGGCATGTTGTAGTGATTCTCAAAAGTCTTTGCTCTTGGCAGAACTGCCCCACCCTTGCTGGGGGTTAGGATAAGCAATCTGCTCAGGTTCGCTCTCGGGAGCTTTTGTTCCCTGATTGCTTTCCGTATAGAGGCCGTGAATGAAGACGGCGGCCTTCCAGTCACCGGCCTGGAAGAGCGAAGAGGTTGGGGCCCCACCCCACAGTGCACCCCCAGAGAAAAGCAGTCAATCATGCCTGTCTCCATGGTATCCAACCCCCCACTCCATGCTCACCCGGCCTGTGACTGAGTGTTTTTATCTCTGGCACTCAGTCTTGTTTGGAGTTTCCAAACCGAGCAGATTCCTGCAGCATGCTCCAGCGCTGTCCCTCCCAGTGGAGGAAGGAGGGGATCTCCCAGGTTCTTCCACTTGTGGGGTCCTTGCTTGAATAGCAGTGGCCTGACTGCACCTTGGATCATAGTTTAAGGTAAGCCTGAGCTGAGAGCTCACTCCTCCTCTCTGTTCCTGCACCTGGCTTCCCTGCTTGGATATCTGAGAGCTCTGCCACAGTCAGGCACCCAGGGTCCTTCTGTGACCCCACAGGTCCTGAGACCACACTGTCCCAGTGAGAATTCTACCCCCTGCTTAGTCTCTCTGGCAACGCCCCTCAGCGGAGCTAATTTCTAAAAGTTCTGATTTTGTGCCCTGCAGCTCTACTGCTGACTGGGAGCCGGCCCCTCTCCCCGCAGTCTGACTGCTGACTGGGAGCCAGCTCCTCTCCCCGCAGTCTGTCTTCCCAAATGTTGCCTCTGATTCACTTCACTGTACATCCTGCTTTCCAGAAAGTGGTCGCTTTTCTGTTCCTAGAGTTGCTGCTCTTCTTCTCTTCATTCTCCTGTTGAGTCTGTAGGTGTTCTGACTGGTTTGATTACTATCTAGCTGACCTCCTGGGACCCAATGATATCTAGGTTTCCTACTCCTCCACCATCTTGCTCCTCCCTCCTCAAGTTTCCATCTTTTTAAAGGCTGAATAATATTCCATTGTATGTACATAGCACATGTTCTTATTTGATTCATTTGTCAATAAGCATTTAAATTGTTTCCATATCTTGAC
This sequence comes from Spilogale gracilis, assembly GCA_004023965.1. Classification (NCBI taxonomy): domain Eukaryota; kingdom Metazoa; phylum Chordata; class Mammalia; order Carnivora; family Mephitidae; genus Spilogale; species Spilogale gracilis. Next base: position 12,503 of record PITA01024761.1, on the reverse strand, counting down.
TGTTGTGGATAATCCTTCAATGAACATGAAAGTACAGGTATCTCTTTGAGATCTTGTTTTAAACTCCTTTAGATAAATATCCAGAGGGGGCACTGCTAGATCATGTAATAGTTCTGTTTTTCAGCTTTCCATGATGTTTTCCATAGTGGCTGCACCAATTTATATGGCCACCAACAGTGCACCAAGGTTCCCTTTTTTCCATTTCTTTACCAACACTTGTCTCTTTTTTTTCCTAATAGTAGCTTTATTAACAGGCATAAGGTGATAACGCATTGTGGTTTTGATTTGCATTTCCCTGGTGATTACTTATGCTGAGTACCTTTTCATATACTTGTTGGCTACTTGTATGTCTCCTTTGAGAGCTCTCTTTTCAGCTCCTTTACACAATGTTTTAATTGTTTTATTATTATTCATCATTTTTTGCTACTGATTTCTATAAGCTCCTTATATATTTTGAATATTAACCTCTTATCAGATAGTTTGCAAATATTTTCTTCAACTCTGTAAGTTGTTTTTCCATTTTATTGGTTGTTTTGCTGTACAGAAGCTTTCTAGTTCAGTGAAATCACATCTGTTTCAGAGTGGTACATGGAGAGAACAATAAACAAATATATCAAGTGGTGTCAAGTGCTATTTAAAAAAACAATGTGAGGCAAGAGGTTAGAGAGCATATCTTCTAGACAAGACATTTGAGAAAGATCTCTCTGTTAAGGTGAAGTTTGAGAGGAGATGGGAATGAAGTGAGGGGATCATGTGGATTTCTAGGTCAAGAACTACTTAAAAGGTCGTATGTTCTTCGTATAGTAAGTGCAAAGTTACTGAAGTATGACCAGATCATTGTTTAAGACATGAAACTAGAATATCTAAGTACAATGAGCAAAGAAGAACATGGGTGGATAAGGTCAGAGATGTCAGCAGATTTTGGTGGCCTTGGAAAGATTTTATATTTTTTTACTGGGAGCAATGTGCTTTGCAAAGAGACAGAAGAGGAATCTGATCTGACCTTCATTTTTAACATACCATAGGCTATTGTACAGCATACATATACTAGATTAGAACAGAAGGAAAGCACGACCAGTTAAGAGGTTATTGCAAAGTCTCAGTGAAAGATAATGGTGGCTTAGATAAAGGTGATGTTGGCAGCAACAGTGAAGAGAAGCCAGATTCTGGATATACTTTGAAGACAGAGCCAAGATTTGTGATGGGTTGGATGTGATGTATGAGAAAATAAGAGGAATCAATAATAGGAAATTAATAAGTACTGAATAGTTTTTTTTTTTTGCAATGAAATATAATCCTCCAGGTTCTTGCCTATGATATAATTATTTAAACTGATTATTACCAAAAGCTCTGTTTTGAGAAAACTATTCATAGAAATCTTTAGCCTGGCCCTTCCATGTGTACTAAATTACATCCTTGGGGGAGGCGGATGACAAATAAAATGATACCAGCTGGTATATTTCTTCTCATTAGAGATAGAGAAAATAGAATTATTTAAAATGCAGGCTCTAGAGCTGGATTGCCTTGGTTCAAATATTGGCTTACCCTGTTCCAATTTTGTAATACTATGTAAATTCTTGACCTCATTTTAAATACAGCTTTATTGAGGTATAACTCATATACCATAAAATTCACCCTTTGAAATTGTACAACTTGGCAGCTTTTAGTATATCCAAAAGTTGTACACCTATCACCACTACATAATTCCAGAACATTTTCAACACTCCAAAAAGAAAGTCAGTGCCATTAGCAGCTACACCCCATTCCCAACCAGTGCTCATTATATCACATGCCCCCCTTAAAGCCCATCACCCAAATATCCCATTCTCCCACCCACCACCCCTCCAGCAACCCTCAGTTTGTTCCCTAAAGTTAAAAACCCCTTACGGTTTGCTTTATGTCTGGCTTCTTTTATTAACATAATTTTTCCCATTCATCTAGACTGTAGCATATGTCAGTATTTTGTTCCTTTTTATGGCTGAATTATATTCTATTATTAAGCTACCTGACTTTTAGTTTATCCATTCATGAGTAATTCGGGTTGTTATTTTGAACTGATGTTTTGGTTACTATGAGTAATGCTGCTATGAACATTCATGTGCAACAGGTTTTTTTTTAAGATTTTATTTATTTATTTAACAAAGAGATAGCAAGAGAGGGAACACAAGCAGGGAAAGTGAGGGAGGGAGAAGCAGACTTCCCTCCAAGCAGGGAGCCCAACACAGAGCTCCTGGGATTATGATCAGAGAGGAACGCTCAGTGAGCCACCAGGGCACCCCAATGTGCAAGTTTTTATGTGGACATTTATTTTGAGTTCTCTTAGGTGTATATCTACGTGATATGGCAGATCTATGTTTAATCTTTTAAGGAACTGCCAACTGTTTTCCAGGGTGACTGCACCATTCTACATTCCCACCAGCAATGTTTTTCTATAACCTTGTTAATTGGTTATTATCTTTCTTCTTCTTCTTCTTCTTCTTCTTCTTCTTATTATTATTATTATTATTATCGCCATCTTAGTGGGTTATTTAACTCTTTTTTAAGCCCCAGGTTTGTCATTTGCAAAATGGGGCCAATAAATATATCTACTTCATAGTTTTGCTGGAATGAGAAACATGTGTAATATATAAACATCTGCTATCACATTGCCTAGCAAAATATTGTTTTCAATCAGTGGTATTATCCCTTTACCCAACACTGCAAAGCAATCATGATTCTATGAACTGACTTACATACTACTTATGTTATTTCAACTTACAAATAGAGAAATTGAGAAAAAACAAGTGGAAATGACGTTTCTAAGTATTTAGGACATAATTATCTATTACCTGTCATCATTATATTTCCACAGGAAAGCCTATTATCTCGTGGTAAAATTAAGAAATAAGAGGTTAAGAGATATGTGATATAAATCAAATAAGCTAGGCAAAAACCTCATATTTTTTCATTTTAATTGGAAGTGTCAATTTCTTAGTATTTTCCATTTAGTTGTCTACAAGCAATTACTAACTAGTAGATATGGCACCCCTAGTGCCATTTTCATCTTCAAACACCATTTTCCACTAAAAGGAACTAGGTCTCCTTAGAAAAATGGCTCATTCCTTATCTGGGCAGTAAATGTGTGAGATGAATGTGAGATATCTTGTCATCTCTCAAATCAAGGAAACTCTAAAAAACTCTGGAGACTGTGTCCTAAAGACACAGAAGACAAGAGGAAAGGTCTCACAGTTGCCAAAGATGAATCATTTCAAGCATCAAACTAGTAATTATTTAAATGGATTGAAGCGTACCAAACAGACATAGAAAAAATGGTTTTATAATGGTACTTAAAGAAATAAAACTCCTTAGCCACCTTCGCATGGTTGCTAAATATCAATTGTTTTTTCTAAATTCTAATCAAATATTTATCTAATTAGTCTTATATGTATATATAAAATAACTGAATAGTTGATGAGTGAAATTTCTTTTTTATAGAAACTAATACACGTAGGAGGAAGAAGAGAATTCAAAGATAGCCATGTTGTAACTCCTAATGAAATAACAGATCTAGGCAATGATTATCAGTAACTGCCTAAATCATTATGTAAAAGATTAGGATTATTTTGCAAAAGCTAAACTCCCTGGTCCATTTTTTGTAATATTATTATTATTAACAGTGGAGAAGTCAGACATTATGGTTGGTGCTGCAATAGCCAAAAACTGCACTAGTTATAAGCTATTCTAGCTAAAAACAGTGTCAAAAATTCAGAAATAGTGAAATTAAAACCACCCACCCAATAAAAAGTATCTAGTGAAAGTTTATTGTGCATATAAGAACAGGTCACAAATGAGAGCTTACAAATTTAAAACAGAAAAAGCTAGAAGAATGATTTTACAAGGATAGCTTATAAAGTGAAAATGAAGAAGTTGTTTGACAGTGATTTACAATGATTGGTTATTACAGGGGGGTTTCCAGGTGGCAGAGTGGTTAAAAGTGATAATCTCATTCTATTTTTAGGAAGATGACTTAAGTTTCTTTAATGATTTTCAGATTCAGTTATAAGAAATAACCTAAATTTCACTTATGTTCATGAAATATGCTAGATTTAGTTTTGTTTACTTGACTTAAATAGTATTGTCTGCTTGGGAAATTTTCCAATCTGGCCTCCATTTTAATTTTAACAGTATTGAACCTGAATCCAATCAAGCTTCTAAATCTGAATATCAATTATAGAAACATGTTCAATGATACTGTAAAGGTATACTGTCAAAACAAGGAATAATGACCCAGTTTCTTCAGCAAATAGAAGTATAAAGGAGATAGAAATGTTATATTAGAAAGGGTTTATGAATCACATGAATTAGATGCAATACATGGATATGGTTTGGGTCCTGATTTGAACAAATCAATCATAACAAGACATTTTTGAGACAGGGAAAACAGCACAGATTGTGCAGTAAGTGATATAAAAGAATTGACCTTCATTCCATTGGTTGTGATGATGGTATTATGATTATATTTTCTACTTTTCTTTTTAATCCTTATCTTTTACGTATACATACTTCATTATTTACTGGTGGAATTATACGCATCTCAGATTTGCTTTAAAATTTCCATAGGGCAGTGTGTGTGTGGGGGGGATATTGGGTGTTTCCTATGTCACATGTTGGATAGAATTTGGCAAAAAGGATTCTCTAGAGACAATGAGGTACAAAAGGAATAATGTCAGGCTTTATCTACACAAAGGTTTGAAATAGAATTTATTTGTATTTCAGAGAAATACCCAGACAGTGGTTTTCTTCTTTTTAGAGGAAAGTTATACTAAATTTTGTTCATTTCACACTTTTAAATATTACAATTGCTATTTGCAAATTGAAGGGGTGAAAAGACCCACAGTGACACCGAACAAGTCCACAGCATTTACAGAACATTGACTCTCACAGTGTGACAGCAGCTTGCCGTGTGTGGGGCACATCAGCTTGTCACGCCATGGCCTTGATCGTTCTTTAGCGCTGTCTGTTGTGGTTTAGTGCCCTGTCTGTGCCCTCTTCTACACCCACATGTCGAAATTTCTTGCATATTTTAATAAAAATGAGATTTATTTTTAGAGCCAGCTTGAAAGTTTCACTGTCTGACATTGCCATCTTAATGTGCACGTTCAATTAACTTACGCAGAACAGAAATGTATGGACTGCTTATAGGGTTTGAGGCATACAGTTTGAGCACTCAAAGGTGACATTACTGCAACGTTTTGGTAGATATTCCCAATAATAAAGCTACTTACATATCTTGTTGATTCCCTCCTCCCCAAAATACTGTAAGGAATGAGCCATGTGACATGGTAGAAGTTCAAATAATTCCTTTGGAATAGTCAGTAGGCTATTTTTTAACGTTTATAATACATTGGAAGTTAATCTATGCAACATGATAATAGTATAAGCCTTTATGTAGAGGGATTGGTTTTCTTTGTTTTAATCATACTAAATTATTAGTTTTTTCAGTCAACATGGTCAAATTACTATAATTCCTTATAATTCCATGTATTTAAATAGACCTATATGGCAGAGAAACTTATTTCTCTATTACTTTAGAGTTTTTTGAAGAGCAGTCTAAATTACTGTTGTGTACCTGAAGCCTTTAGTAAATAATTTTTTATAAAACTTCAATATTATCTCCATCTTTTTACAATGAAATTATTTCCAAGAGTATCCAACAAAAGGTCAAACATTTATATTGTGTTTTGGACAGTCCTGGTAGATGTGGGAAAGAAAGAATACATGGAGTCCAATCCGAATTGCAGTAGCGCCCAACTGGAAGTCAGAAAACACGAGATTACACTGAGGGTTAGACAGTCCGAGAATTCAGCTAAGAGTCAAATCTAGAATCTGGGAGGTCAAGATCCCTGCCACACTGATCCATAATCTTTAAAAAGCCATGCCCAGGGTCTGGCGTGATATTCTGATTTATAATAAAATGTACATATTTGGTTTTGGACCCCATTCCTGGGACAGAGCTCCCCAAACTCATGAAATTTCCTAAGTGATGAGAGCAATGAGGTGACTTTTGGAAAACACCCAAAGTGGGGGTTGGTGACTAGGAGAACCAATCATGTGATTAGAGAGTTGGAACTCTCATCTTAAAATCAGTAATCCAGCTGGTGGTCATCATTTAACCAGACACAATCAATCTGGACTAGACATGACCTATGTCATGGAGAAATGTGGAAGAAGGGCAATGGTGCATGAAAGCTGATGTCCACTCCCAAGGACAGATTACTATACATGTGTCTATAAGTAAAAATAAAATAGTTTAGATTTCCCAATCCTGCATTTATATAGGTTATTTTATTTTCTGGGGTCCTTGGGTAGCTCAGTCATTAAGCGTCTGCCTTTGGCTCAGGTCATGATCCTGCAGTCCCAGGATCAAGCCCTGCATCGTGCTCCCTGCAACAGGCTTGGTGGGAAGCCTGTTTCTCCCACTCTCATTGCCCCCCTACTTGTGTTCCCTCTCTAGCTGTGTTTCTCTCTATCAAAGAAATAAATCAAATCTTTAAAAAAGAAGATTATTTTCTGACTTTGACCAATTATAATACAAACATGCTGACAAAAACTGTTTAATATTTTACACTGATGAGTGTGCCAATTCATTTTCTAATTTAAATTCACTTGGAAAGGGAGAACATGTTTGCATAATAAAAGCAATTAAAATAATCAAAGCTCAGTAACATTTTGCTAAGGAGGCTGGATTTCAAAGACTAAGTGAACACAGTAATAACCTAGACTCTAATGTAAAATATGATCCAATCTCATCCTAGATCTCAACCTTGAGTGATTGGTAATCAAATTTGATGTACAGAGTCAAAACATGACTGAGGAATTAATTCATTTGTAAAGATAATACAACGGTTACTCCCTAGGGCTTTAACTTAAATTTATACTATTTTCAAACTTCCAATAGAGACATTAAAAAGAATTAAAACCAACTATTGGCAAATAGGTCCTTCCTTTCCGACATTGAGTTCTATAAAGGAGAGAACACCAGAAAATGTACATTTGAAGGACTTTATTTTTTTTTAAGATTTTATTTTTTTATTTGACAGAGAAAAACACAGCCAGAAAGGAATCACAAGCAGGGGGAGTGAGAGAGGGAGAAGCAGGGTTCCTGCCGAGCAGAGAGCCCAATGTGGGGCCTGATCCTGGGATTCCAGGATCATGACCTGAGCCCAAGACAGAGGCTTAATGACTGAGCCATCCATGCACCCCATTTGAAGGACTTTAGGAACAATTTTATCTACTACTCAGACAACCTAAATAATTTTCTGGAGCAAGAGTGTGGCAGGTTTATTTATTTCCCATTGGCCAAGAAATTAATATATGTGGTACGACTGAAACCCTTGTCTATTGCCAGGGAGGGGGGGTGGCTAAGAAAAAGGTGTTCCTCTGTGGTTTGCACCTTCAGAGCTTTTTCAAGATTTTCTAAAATATTTGATGTGTATTTCTGCAGAGGTCTCTCTTCTTGTTACCAGAAACCTATTTTGTTTCATTATAAACTAACAAAACATAGACCACAAACAGCAAATTAGCAAAGAGCAGTGGTAATTTATAATCCAGGTGCCAAATGTAGTCCTAATAGTTGTAAAGAAAGAACATACTTTTCCTAACACTGCACTGAGCACTTTAATGAGTGGAATCAACAGGTAGTTCCCAGAAATAACCTGTAAATAACTGAAGAATTAGTGCAGGATGTATAAATAATTTTACCCTCAATGTTCTGTTTTACATCTTCTATTCTTTTTGGTGCAAATTCTTTTGCTTACTTTTTTGGTGTCTGCCCTTTCATGAAGGGATACTTGATGCTAGATATTCTCTAGTCACAATATGTGAAGGGTTAGACTGATACTTTCTTCTTCAGTGTTTTTCTTCCTATTTCCCAGTTACCCTAAATATTTAAGCAATCTCTGTTATAAATAATCATAGTGAAGTGCTTACATTTTCTTGAACGTGCTCTTCTATGTCATCTCTATGTCATTTATTTATTCTTCTTTCTTACTTTGCCCATGTGATAAATACCAACTCGTGTAGCATTGTCTGCCTGTTCACAAACTCTTCTTGTGAGAATACATAACCCCTTGGAAAGAAAAGTCCCATACATTTAAAGATCCTGCTCCATCTAAGCACAGTTGACTGTATCAGGATAGGTGATTGAAACAACCAGGGATAATCAGATTTTGTTTCCCAGGAATTTGGATTTGGGAAGTGTGCATCTATACAAAAACAGATACCAGGGGAGACAAAAGTGGTGATGGTCATGGGAATGGAAGTATCATATAAAAGTGAGCATAAGCGACACCAGCAAGCCACAGCCCACATGCAAATGGAAGTAGTGGTAGAGCAAGAATCAAGTCTTATAAAAGGGAAAAGAATGGAAAGAAGAAGAATTGAGAAACCTGTTGTCCTGGAGAAAGAGTCAGAGAGAGAACAAATCCATAAATGCACCAAGCTATTTGTTTCCCCAGAGAGAGGGATTAATTTCCTTCCATATATTTTTAATTGAATTCCTTTTCAACTTGAGCTCGTTAGAATGGGTTTTTGTACTTCTTTTTTTTCTTAAGATTTATTTTTTAACATTGTATTTATTTTATTTATTTGAGAGAACACAAAAGGAGAGGAAGAAGCAGGCTTTCTGCTGAGCAGGAAGCCTGATGACAGGCTCCATCCCAGGAGCCTGAGATCACAACCTTAGGTGAAGGCAGACGCTTAAACAACTGAGCCACGCGGGTGCCCCAAGTTTCTACACTTCTTAACCAAAAGTCAATTTTCTTAAAAAAAAATTAGTAAGAACACTTAACATGATATCTACCCTCTTAAATTTTTAGGTTTACAACACAGTATTGTTGACTATGGGTAAAATACTGTACGGCAGATCTCTAGGACTTACACATCTTAACTGAAATTTTACGCCCTTTCATTAGTTTTGATTAGAATACCATTTCTCTACCTTTAATCTATTTCTACCCTTCCAGCCCCACAGCCATCCCTCTCCCAGAACACCTCTTTTGTTCCTTTCCTTTCCCAGTAGAAAGTGTCCCCCTCTGTTCAGTTGCCTCTTTATCCTGTGTAAACTTCTTTTACAGCACCCCATAAAACTTTCCTGTATGTATTGTTTCTGTCTCCCCCATGTTAGATGGCAAGAAGCATCTAGAGTTGGAGTCTTTTTTATTTATTTATTTTTTTTGAGATGTATCTCTGGCACCAAGTACTGTGCCAAACACATAACCGCGTGCTTAACAAATGTTTATGGAATGGATAAAGGAAAGAGTGACTGGATGAGTAAACAAAATGAAATGTCTTAACTGTATGTTTCCTTAAAACTATATTTTTATCATTCCCTTTCTTCCTTCTTAAAGGCCTAACCTATGCTAGTATTTTCCAAACTTGAGTCCACAAATAGGTACTTTCTTGTTGCCTAAGAATAAGACTGTGAAAAATTCAAATTTACTGGGATTGAGGTTGGGGCAGTACATTTGTATTTTTAAGCATGTTTGAGAACTTGTTGTTTCAGATAATATAACTTTAGACAGCTTCTCCTTTTCCCCAAATTGACAAACTTCCCATGACCAAATATCACAAATCCTTTCTATGACCCACTTTGTGGGTGCTACTTTCAGCAACTGTCACTGTTACTTTCTCCCATTTAAGAGATTATCTGTTTCAATAGATTTGGAGGCATGTCTATTTTAATATTCATTCTAGCTTTCTAAATTCCCTTAGTCTTGACCTTTGGCTTCTCTTGATAAATGTCAAATGAATATGCCTCAAAAAATGGTTTTGCAAAGCAGAGGATACTGGGGGAAAAAGATGCAAAGCACTGGGTATGGGGCATAAACAATGCATCTTGGAACACTGAAAAAATGAAATAAGTCATTTTTTATGAATAAATAAATAAACAAACAAATAGCCAAGAGATAGCAAATTTCAGTCACAGGCTGTGGGAGGGGAGTTGCGTAGTCATGAGGAAGCTGGAATGGTACCACACTGACCTTCCAGGACCTTATGCTCCACTGTTTCTCACTGACTCAGAGTTTGATGCATCCCATGCAGTCATTTACTCCAATCTTCTAGTTTAAATATAAGGAAATGGAACCATGAGAGGATGTGACTTGCCCAGTCACCAAGTAAGCCAGGCCTGACACATAAGTTCCTGGTGGTACAATTCAATGCTCTTTCTAAGAAATCAGAAATTTGTCTTTTATTTTATGTTTACATTTCCCCCCTTTATTATTCAAATAGTACATGAATATGATAATTTTTGGAAAGCTACTTGGCAGTATCCACTAGAGCTAAGCACCTGCAACCCTAGGGCCCAGAAATTTCACTCCTTGGTATGCGCCCAATGCAAATGTGCATACATATTTTCAAAAATGTTCATAGTAACACTGATTCTAATAACCTTCAAGTGGAACTTCAAATACTCATCAACATTAAAATGGATAAACGATAGTCAGTGACAAAATGGAATATGACAGAGGTCAATGACATAAAAAGAAAAAAAACTGAAAATGCCTACACAAATATGAATTTTACACAAAGTAGTATTAAAGCAAATTAACTGTACACAAAAGAATATATACTCCATGATTCCATTATTTTTTGAAAATTCAAAAACAGGCAAAACCTCTATGATTAAAACAGAGTAGTTACCCTCAGGTGGTAATGTTAAAGGAATGACAATGTGATTATGTTAGGTTACATGGCTAAGGAGAATTAAGGTTGTAGAAAGATTAAAGTTGTTGATCAGTTGATCTTGATATGGAATGATTATGTTGAAGTATCTGAGTGGGCCAATAGAATCACAAATGATTCCATTTGTAAGAGAAAGAATAGAGTCTGGATAGAGAGAACCAGAGAGATGGCAGTGAGGAAAGGATTCAGCCAAATATTACTGAATTTCCAATGGAGGAGAGGAACTAAGAGTCGAAAAGAAGAAGCCACTTGAAGCTGAAAACGGCAAGAAAACAGATCCCCCCCTCCTAGAAAGACATCCCAGTGTGACTCATTTTTCACTTCTGACCAAGAGAAATGTAAGATCATGAATTCCTGTTGTTTTCAGCCACTGTTTATGGTAATTTGTAGCAATATGAAATCACACAAATATGTGCATTTATATGTATGTATACACATATGTGTGTATATGTCATAGATTTATATATACACACACATACATATGCATACATACATGCACCCACATATGTAGTTGATATATATGCTTAGATGCCTTTTTAACCAATATCCAAATCCCACAATACGTGCCACAGCAGAAACTTAATAAGAATTTTATATATATGAATGATTGAATGAATGATGCAAAGCATTTGGGAGTGGAGAAGAGTCAGTGCTTGGCCTGTATAATAACCTGTGTAACAAATTCAAAACTTCTGTGGCAAGCAATGACTGTAGTTGCTAGCTCACAAATTTGTAGGTCAGCTAGAGTAACAGTTTCAAACTGCATGTCAGACAGGTGGTTTTGCTCTATGTGTCTCTCAGCTTTCCCTAAACACATAACCTACATCAAGCCTGGTAACTCACTAACAAAGGTAGATTACATGGCCAAGTCCAAACTCAGGAGGGAGAAAGTATTTTTACCTTTTGTAGAGATAAATTTCAAAGTTACATCAAAAAGACATGAATATGGGCATTCAATGTTCATGGATTGGAATAATAAACATTATTAAAATGTCTATACTGCCCAGAGCAATCTATACTCTCAATGCCACTCTGATCAAAATTCCACCAACATCCTTCAAAGCATTGGAACAAACAACCCTAAAATTTATATGGAACCAAAAAGACCCCAAATCGCTAAGGAATTGCTGAAGAAGGAAAACAAAGCTAGGGGCATCTCGTTACCTGACTTCAGGCTTTATTACAAAGCTGTGATTACCAAGACAGCATGGTACTGGCACAAAAACAGAGAAATAGACCAATGGAACAGAGTAGAGAGCCCAGATATGGACCCAGAAATCTATGGTCAAATCATCTTTGACAAAGCAGGAAAAAATATCCAGTGGAAAAAAGACAGTCTCTTCAATAAATGGTGTTGGGAAAATTGGACAGCTACATATAGAAGAATGAAACTAGACCATTCTCTTACACCACACACAAAGGCAAACTCGAAATGGATGAAAGACCTCAATATGAGGCAGGAATCCATCAAAATCCTTGAAAAGATCATAGCCAGTAACCTCTTTGACATCGACCATAGCAACTTCTTTTAAGACACGTCTCCAAAGGCAAAGGAGACAAAAGCAAAAATGAACTTTTGGGGCTTCATCAAAATAAAAAGCTTCTGTACAGCAAAGGAAACAGTCAACAAAACAAAGAGGCAACCCACAGAATGGGAGAGGATATTTGCAAATGACACTACAGACAAAGGGCTGGTATCCAAGATCTATAAAGAACTACTCAAACTCAACACCCAAAAAGAAGATGAACACATCAAAAAATGGGCAAGAGACATGAAGAGG
>PITA01024760.1:0-25663 GCA_004023965.1 Spilogale gracilis | reverse complement strand
CTTTGCAGGGGAACATATGTCCTAATTTGGGTTAGCAGGAATACGTGATGAGTTGCATGTGTACAGTCTTAAGGAATTTTTTGTTTTCCGCAGGGCTTGAGGGGGCTGAGTAACTGCCTGCCGGTTGCTGGGCTTAGATAACAGGATGAGTGTCTGCTCTGACATTTTAGAGGGTGGGGGCCATTACAGCATCCTTTCAGTCCCAAGTACATGGAGAGTAGCAAAGGCATACCTGCTGTCCATGTAGATGTTGGTGGCCTTACCCTTGGCCATCTGCCGTGCCCTGGTGAGTGCAATCAACTCTGTTTTTTGCTCCGAAGTTCCGGGGGGCAGTGCTGCCTTTTAGAGCTCCTGCTAAGGAGAGACCATTGCAGCCTCCACATACCTTTTCCCATGGGCTTTGTAGTTGCTCCTGTCGTTAGCACCGCTGGGGGCTGGGAAGTCACTTTCGGTTGGTTGAGGAGGAGGGTCTGACACCTGGTTACTCAGGCATTTGTTCTTGACCAGGAGGGCCATAGCAGCAATAATCCAGGTGACCTGGCCCTGGAATCCTTCCTGTGGGTCAGACCGCTCAAAAGTAAAGAGGGGCTGAGACTCCCTTGCCAGAGGTATGCAGAAAAACATATTCTTGAGATCTAGGACGGTAGACACAGTTCTCTTGGGGCCCAGGAGGGAGAGTAGGGTATAGGGGTTAAGCACAGTCTGGTGGATATCTTCTGATCTCTTTCTTTGCTCCCCAGGGGGTACTGTCAGCCATATCGGTTGCTTTTTACTGTACCAGTGTTGGAGGCTGCCCCTCAGCCAGGCCAGAAGACATTTTTGCTCCCCAGATTTTAGGAAACTCGACCTGCAGGGCTTGGAGAAGGCCTCCCTCCTCTCTCTTCTGGTTTTGAGACTGGCTTTTAAAGGAGGTGTTTATTCCCTGCTGCCACAAGCATCTGCTCAGCGGGTTGCCTCAAAGTCTTTTTTGTATGCCATTTTCCCTTTGTACCCAGGTTTCCTCTCCAGATAATTTTTCCATAGGCCTTAGCAACAATGAAAATTGGGCTCCTGAGTCCATTAAAAAGTTAATTGATTTTTTTTTCATCTTAACTTTAACCTGAGGCTCAGGATGGGGTTCTAAACCATGGCCCCTTTAGTCTTTGGTGGCCAGCGTTGCCGTGTTTTTTTTTTTAGGCCATTTCCTGGTCCAGTGTCCTTTTTCCTTGTAGTAAGCACACTGATCTGAATTTAAGTCTTAGCTTTTGTTTTTTTCGCCTTTAAGCTTTTCCTTCCATTGATCATCTCCTATTTGCCTCTTTCTGTTTCATGTAATCCCAAAACCTTAACTCTTTTTCTGGTCTGCCATTCATCCCCCTGTTGTTGAACACCTCTTCTGCTGTGCTCACTAATTTAGCCAAGTTTTCCTTATGTTGAGGCTGACTGGCTAGTAAAGGCCAGGCTAATTGCTCTCTGGTTTTCGGGTGCCTCAGGGTTGATCAGGCTGTACATTTTATAGGCTTTAATAAGGCTTTCCATTAAAGCCCCTGGGGACTCCTCATCCTTATCTTGAGTCACCACATCGATCTTAGATAAACTTATGGGCCTTCTTGCAGCCACCCGGAGTCCCCAACAGAGCTTGGTGGTAGAAATGGAGACTCTCCCCTCTTTTACATGAATCTCCTTGCAGATAAGACTCATTTTGCAAGATAATCACAATTGTAAAACCTCAGAAACAGACATAGTTACCACAATAGGATTGATAAGGAAGCTTAGTTATTTTATAACACATAACATTTCAGTAGTCAGAACACTTAATGATGATCTTGTACTAGTACATTAAAACTTTAGGTAGGACACATTACCTCCAGAATAGTTATAGCACCCATTTAAATATAATCCAAGACATTTCATTTGTTTAAAAGTACTTCCCATGCGACTTAGCAAACTAAATAAAAGGCCTAATACGTTAAGAAGGCTTCATTTATGTTTTAAATCTCAGGAAGTGTGGTAGAACCTTATTGTTTCAAAGCACAAGCCTGAATAGGATTAAATGTAAATCACAGAAACTGGTTTCTCCGGGCAGGCAAAGAGAAAGCAACTGTTTACATTTTTTTTTTTTTATCAAGAGCAGACCAACATTGGGAGATAACCTTGCCCTTTGAACAAAGAGAAAGCAGAGTTTCAATCTTATACTTTAAAACCCATTCATTTCAATCTTGGTCCAAACCGACCACATTTAAAATGCTGTGCCAAAGTTTTCCCACCACAAACCTTTTTACAACTTTCCTTTGCATTCGGATTTTGTCCCACGCCATTTTTCCCAAACAACTATCTCATGTAGGACAAAACTACCTTCTTTTACCTTTAACAAAAATGCATTCCCGTTCTTTACCTTTTTTACTAATCTCCTACTTTTTCCACATACAGAGTTGTTTTCCTTATTTCCATCTGTCTTATTACAGTCAGCAGAATTTTGCACTCTTTAGAAACCTTAATCTCCAGTGAAGACTAAGGAGTAACCTATTGTAAACGGTTACACCAGAATTTAGTTTTCCATGTTGGGCCACCCTCCCGAGCCTCCTGCTTATGCTGGGCAGAGCTGCCGGGCCCCGGAACCTCTGGCATGGGCTCCGACAGCTGTGCAGGGTGTTTCGCTCCCGCTGGCTGCCGGGCCCCTGGCGCAGATTCCCACCAGTCAGTGGGCCCCAAGGCCAGCCACAGTGCAGCCCCTGACATCTCAGAGTGCTGCTGCCTCTCCGGCCATAAGTGCACAATCTGGGACAGTGGGGTCACTGGGCTTCCCTCCCGTTGTGAACAGTGTCGCAGACAAAGGGTGGAGCACTCTCAGATACTGTCCTGCTCACATCCCTCGGGGGAACATCGAGGCGTCTTAGCTAAAGTCTGTCCGTATAAACCAGGTTACCCCCATGGGGGTAAATGACCGTTATGCCATCTGATGCTCCGCAAGACTCAGGGTGCAGCCCATTTAGACGCCGTAGCTAAAGAGGTGGAGCCATACAGACACATTTACACACTTAGGCACTCTTCACATTCAGACAGGTTGGACACCCACCCTGGGTGCCCTTGACTAATAGGGGGGTGATCAGGCCCCCTTTAACTGCCTAGGCTAGAGGACTCGAACCCTCGCAGGTAGGGGACTAGAACCCCTGTATTTAGAGACCTCTAGATAGGGACCTCCAGTCCCTCCCGGTGAGAACTTCTAAGTTTTTCAGACAGAGGTGGCCAATCCTCCTTCCGGTCCTTTTAGTTAAACCTCAGTATCCCGGTCATCAGTTCTCCTTGAGGGGGGGGTCTATCCCGGACGAGAAGCCCCCAAATGTTAAAGTCCAGTGTTGACCGCCTCCCCAAAGAGAAACTGAGGACACTCAGGATAATGCAAATCCCACAGTGAGGTTTATTCCCAGCTAGCTGGGGTCTAGGCATTCACCCAATGCAGCGGGTTTCAGCAAGGACCCCGAATGCAAGGGTCTAGGGGTTTATATGCATTTCAAACAGCAAGCATGAGTCACACAGTAATTTTCCGCAGTTCTTGCAGTTTCCCACAGTTCACAAGTCAACTGCCCATAACCTGGTTAGGTAAGATAAAATTCCAAGAACGGAAGCAAGATGCATTGCCCTAATCCTGTTTGTCCCGATAAGCCGACTCAGGCCTTGTAAAGGCCTAAACCACCAGGGGGTTATAGATAAGTAGAGGCCTAAGTCACCAGGGGGGTTACAGAACCTGTCATGGCTGCTCTTAGGCTAAGCAGGTCCTAGCAGTTCTATTTGTTGTCTACTTGTTGTTATTTTTTTTTTTTGAAGAGATGTAAGAAATTGAGATTAACATAACTTCTGTTATCTTATGGGAACCTAGAAGTCCTTTGTTTAAATCAACCTAAATATTTCTTTTTTACTTATTCCTAAGCAATAATATCCATAAATAAAAGGTTTAATGTGTTAAATATATTTTCTTAATACATGAGTTTACATATACATTAAAATTTTAAGAAAATTCTTTTTTCTTATACTACGTACAATTCTCTGGCTTACCATTTGGGGTATAATTGCGATAAACACTGTTTTTCTCTATAGAGCTTTCCTAAACCTCTAATATATGTGTCCCTTGCTCTTTCTATCCAAATAAGAAATCCAATCCATTCTTCATCCTATAGATCTTAATAGCTTGAGTGATGGGTTTGCCTCCAGCACATGGCATGCAATAATAAACACTTCCATGTGTCATAGAGATGTTTCAAGCACTTTCCGTATTAGCTAATTTAATCAACACACAACCTCCCAAACTGGCACTATTATCATCCCCATATTACAGGTAAGGTAACTGAGGCACAGAGAATGTAAGCAATTTGCCAAAATGAACAGATTTAATAAGTGGCTAAACCAGGATTCAGATCAGGCAATATGGTTCCAGAGTCCACATTCATTTTTTTTTTTTAAAGATTTTATTTATTTGATAGATAGAAACACAGCCAGAGAGGGAACACAAGCAGGGGGAGTGAGAGAGGGAGAAGCAGGCTTCCCATTGAGCATGGAACCTGATGTGGGGCTCGATCCCGGTTCTCCGGGATCATGACCTGAGCTGAAGGCAGTCGCTTAACCAACTGAACCACCTAGGTGCCCCTAGAGTCCACATTCTTAATCATTCAGATGTTTTACCTTTCATGGAAGGCGCTCATTAAGGATTTATTGAGTAAACAGATAATAAAATCTACTGCAGAGTTAAGCAGAGCCATTACATGGTGTTTTAGGAATATTAGACACGGACACCTTCTAGCACAGCCTACCTCTCTCAAGTGTTAGAATCTGTTGTTTGTTTCATAAATGGGTATCAAACAGGCTTATCTTCCAACAAGATATTAAAACAGTACTCTATTTAGGAAGAAGGAAATGTATTGTGCTATTTTTTTGGATACTTTGCCTGCAGACAGGCATTAACTCACCACTAGACAGAAATGAACGTCCTCCTTCTCACTGCTCCACTGCACTCCTGGCCAAAACAATATTAAATATCCCCTTGAGAGATTTATGTGGATCTTGAATGGGTTAAGAGCTTCGGGCACAATCCTAAGGCACCCTTAGGAACAGATGATCTCCTTTCTTTTTCCTTTCTCCCCTGAGGCGAACATTAACTCAGCTGGCTCCAAGAATTTATTTGTGCTTAAAATAAATTAACTAGAACCAAAGAGCCTTTCTTAGGTATTGGTACTAAACTAGTGCGCCCTGAAGACAGTAATGCATTTCAATTCCAATATGTCTGCCTTTTGGGCCCCATGACGGGAGCCCAGTGTTTGCTATCCTCAGGCCAAGCACCTTGCTAGCTTCTGGAGCTGAAAACCCCCCACACTTTGAGCCTACAGTACAGATTTCTCTGTATGCTTCCCTGTATGTAATTGTGAGGGGCACTAGAGCAAGAAAGAATAATGTGACCTTCCAAAGCTGTAAAAACAATTGTGTCCTCTGTGAATGTGTAGGTTGAGTAATGATGCAAATTAGGACTTGAGCTTATTCTTCAGGGTGAAGTACCCAAGACCTTGAGTTACCTTGAGAATATTCATCATTATTTCTTCACACCTAGTAAGAACTCTGCCCTGCCCTCTTCTTCATTAAAGAAGTCCTAAATCTTTGTAATAAAATTATATCCTGTGCCCTCATTGCCTATCCCACATCTCAACTTGGTCCCCTTCTCACCTCAGGAAAGATTAGGATCAAAGGCACATCCAAGCATGACCAAAAGCCAAACAAGAAGGTTTATTTAACATCCATTAAATGAGTCTTTATTGATCGTCTTCTAGATATTTGGGAAATTTGAGCACAGCCTTGCCGCTCCATGCTAGGTCCTGGGACAATAGGCAAAGAAGGGAAACCTGGATTTCTTTTCTGGTCTAACTCTGTGAGCTGGGTACATTAATTTCTCAGTTGCTTCATTGGTATATTTGGGATTATAATGATTGTATTGTTTTTGAAAGAGATTGTATTTAAAAGAAATACTTTATGTATGATGTATGGCACAGAGTTCTACTTAACAGGAGCTCAACAAAGGTTGGTAGTACTCCCATTCCCTTTCTGCCTCTTCTTCCCTCCCTTTTACCCAGGTGCAGAGGAAACAGAATAAAGAGGAGACAGTCCTTGTTCTTGAGGGGCTCACAGTCTAGTGGGGAAATGTTTGTAAACAAACTTTAACAACATGCCTACAGAGGAGGATGAACAATGTGCCATGGGAGCTCAGAGGAAGAAGCAACTTATTTCTAATAAAATTAAAACTTGAGAGACTATAATGGTATTCTACCTTAGTTTCCTTATTTTATAAGTGAGAAAATTCAGGCCCAGAGAGGACACATGCCTTGTTCAAGGCCTTGGCACATTCGAGACAGATCTGGGAGTAAAACTCAGGACTCTAGATTCCCAGCTTGGTGTTTATACCGTACAAAATATGAGACAGTCACTGACCCAAGGAAGAATAAATATTTCTTGTTAAACAGGAAAGCACAAGCGGGAAATGAGACTAGATAGGTCCAGAAGCTAGGAAAGGGTTCTAGAGCTGAGGGAACCAGAGAGTTATCTTTTGCGGGGGGGCAGAGCTCATGCCTGCTCTTTATTTGGGAACTTGAGCACTCTTCATGCTCTGATGATCCTCACATCCTCTTAGATAGTAGGTTTATTTTTCCAGAAGCCATATCTATGAGTAAATTCTACAGGACAGCTCATTCTAAGGGGTGGTATGGTGGAAGGAGAGCATTAGCAAGAGGAGGAAGTGGAGGTTTGTCCTTGATGTTGGAGCTCACCAGGAGGGACGTCAAGAACTTTCACACTGACAGGAACCTACCATCTGAAACTAAACAATGTTCAAATCTGGAGTCAGAGCTTTGTTTCGTGTAGATCCAAATTAAGGTTTTGGGTTATGCCGGTTTTTAATAAATGTCTAAGCAATTTTCAAGCCTAGGGAGGTGTCTTCAGAGACCCTGACTGGGGACCTAGAATTGCTCTTCCACTGCACCCCTACCCCGCATGGGGATTGCTAAGGAGTTGCAAGGTCAGTCTGTAGGAGGGGAAGGAGAAGACAATCGGTGTGTCTTAACTTAGTTACAAGTGGCTTCAGGATTAGCCTGAGAAGTTAAAGACCAGTTTCCCTAAATCCTCCCTAGCCTGCCAATGTTTCGTTGCATTGTGGCTTTTAAACTCCAGAGCAAAAGAAGAAAAGCAGCCTAGTTATTTGGGTATTGGAAAGGACAGGAAAAAACAGCAATAATCCCCCACCTTGCTTCTAAACTCCTACCACTGATTCCAATGTTAGAGCACACTGATACTTCAGTGTTCTAAGATGTAGTTTCCATATTTTGTTTTGTAGAGAAAATAATTGCAATTGAGTTGAGCCTTAAAACAGCAACTAAATGAAGACATATTCCATGACATCTTAAGTCCATGATGGGAGTGCCATGATCTCAGGGTAGATTCCACTCCCACGGTGTCCTTTTCCCCTTCTGCCCTCCTTACCCCCAACCAATGAGGGCAGAGAGTGTCATCAGAATGGGGGGAATTTTCTTTCTAAGACTTCTTTCTTCTTAAGACCAGATCAGAATCTATTATTATGGGCGAGCTATTTATCTTATTTTAGAAGTCAGTGTTTTACTAATAGCAGAAATAAAAATGCTTTTCTGGCTAGATTTTGCTGACCCCTACAAGATTATCTCTTATTTTTGGTATATTTTAAGTCAAAGCAGGCTCATTTTCTTAGTCTTGACTACAGTATTAATATGACTTTTGTTTCTTTTTTTTTTTAGGGGAAAAGAAATTAAAACGATTATCTTTTTGGGAAAATGTCCAATGTTTAAGCCAACATCTACTTTACAAGTCCTCATCTCCTAAGGCTATATAATTACAGTAAGAACTTTAAGGAATCTCCAATGTATCCATTTATTCTTTTGCCTTAAATTCCCTTCCTCAGCAAGAAGGCAAAAGAGAGCAGGGCTGTCTGCCTTCAGCATCACCCTTCTCTTGGTGTGGCTTCCAACTGCACTTCAGGTGGACTATCTATGGCTTTTAAAATTCCTTTCTCTTCCCAGGCTGCTCCTATATTCCCCTTATCCTGATTGTTGTACAGAAAAATATGGCAGGGTCCTAGGTTTTTGCCATTCCAAAGCTCTTAGAAGACCCATAGGGCAGAGGCTGTCGAAATCCCCAGTGTTCTGCTTTCCTTGGGCTTTATCAAACATGACAGCTGAAGGGGAGAGCCTCTCAGCCTTTCTTCAAACTCCCAGGAGGCTGGCAGCCTGTGGTGTCTATGCAGATTTTAAATGAGCCTGAGGAGTTTGCACACCCCCAATTTGTAATCATCTTGGAAAAAATCAGAACGGGTAGGTGATGTGAGTACAGTATTTGCAAAAGCAGGTTCTAGAATTCAAGCAACTACGCTCTGCCTCTGAAGACCCCTGTAGGTGCTGACCCTTCCTAGCCGAGCTCTTCAGCTACACAACAAGGTTGAAAATTCTTTCCTGATTTCCCCACTCTGAGAATGGAAGCTAGATAGATAAAAATGCTTGTAAGAGGTCAAGAAAGTCTGTGTTTTAAAGCTGGTTGATGCTAAATTATGGAGGAGCTCTGTGGAAATTCTTTTTGATTTATATAAATGACAGAAGAGTAGTGTGATCCATGTAATGAACACCTGCCACACATCGCCGGCTGACATTGATGCCTCATTCTTTCGCTTAGTTTCTGCAACACCCTCCCCTCTCCCCCCAAATTCACAGCCTTCTCTGCAGTCCCAGACCCTTGTATCCTTCTAACATTTCTCCCTTCTAGCCTTGGAGGATTTTGTTGGTGAGGAGCTCATGATATCAAGTGGAATGCCGCTGAGATCACGCACACTGTCTCGGGGAAGACTCAATTTTCATATCTACTGCCAGTGATAAGCAAGAAGTTGTACTTCCCTGAGGCCTGGACATCACTTGAACATCCAGGGGAAAACCAAGGGCAACAGCAGAGCATTATATCTGCATCAGGCAAGAGGAGAAAGCACAGAGAAAATGTTGCCCTTCGATTCCATGGAGAAAGATGGACTATCAATTCAAGAATGGCACTAGGAGGCAGAGGCTTTTCACATTGTTTTCTTATTTCAGTTGCTACAAAGAAGGTCGATGGAACGTGGATATTTGGAGGTGGCACCTCTCAAAGGAGGGGAAAAGCCCAGTTGACCAAGGCATGTGTTCTGACCTGGCATCGGCTGGCTGGATGAGCCACTGTGGGGGGCTTTCAACATCTTAGCTCCTCAGTTTCCTCATCTGGAAGACAAGGGGGTACAATGAGATTGATGTGTTTCAATTCCTTTCCCACTGGGAGCAGAAAACCTCTCCAAACCTAAACACCTCCCTTCCACTTTTCAACGTTTATGTTTTTACTGGTTACTTCTGTCTTTGTCACTTTGTCTCCGTGACACTCCCTGCCATCCTAAGATGATTTATTCCAACCTCTCTGACCCATGGAAGGAGTCCTCAGATTGCATAGAGCAGATGACCACCTCAACTATGGGCTTGAAGGGGTGTGTGTGTGTGTGTGTGTGTTGGGGGATACTAAAACAGTTTCCTTTCCCTAAATGTCCCAATATTGCCTAAAATTTTCCCATTAACTATTCATTCTTTCCTCTTCAAAATAATTTGTTAAAATATCCAAAACCTTGAGAACAATCAGACATTGACACTTTAAAGTATACGAATCTTTCCTGATAGCAGGTTTGGGAAGGGTAGGGAGAGACTGGGGCCACTGAGGGGAAACATCCTTTTATATTTTAGTTCAAAGCTGGTATTTGTTGGCTATTTACCTGGTGGCCTCGGTGTTGACATGGTGATGTGCTTCTGTGCTAAAGCTAAATTGCACCCATGTAGAAACTGTAAGACTGTTGTTATCCCAGAATTGGTCACAACCTGTGCCCCATGCTTGTGAGCATAAAATCTGAACCCAAAGTTGCAGAACTCAGCTCACAGCAGCTGTTTTTTGGGTTTGGAATTCAAAGAATGTTAATTTAAATGTGTGCTACAAGTACTTGCTTGATGCAAAGGGGAAAAAAAAATTTCAGAAAATTTTCTTTAATGATCCCCAGGGCAGCTCTGGTCTAATGAAAGAGAGAGGCTCCAAAACCCCAAAGTGATAGGTAATAGGGCCTGCCCTTCCATATCTATGAGTGTAAGAGAAGAACGTCATTTCCATTGGCTATTGCCCCATCCTTGCTCTTGTATTTGAATGCCCAGTAGCACCATAAGGAGCAAGGGAACTAATTTTCAAATATTAACAAAGTTATTCAAGGGAGCTGCATTTTCTGTTGCTGCGGTTGGCCCTTCTTTTCCAGAAAGCTTCCTGTGGCTGACAGCCTGCTTGGCACACTCCCACTGAAGTCCTCTGGTGCTGGAGAGCAGGGCTGATAAGATTCAAATGGCCACAGTCTAGGCAGGCCAGTGAGGGCAAGTCTACAAACCAGGGGAAACTGAGGTTTTGGAAGGGAAGCATTGACTGTTGTATCCAATGAAGGAAAAGGGAGATGTAGAAAAGAGAATTATTTAGGGGAAGTAGACTGAAAGCAGCTATGGAAAATTATGAAATGAACATTAAGGGATGATACTGCTCACCTCCATATACTCCACATAGAAATTGACTTGATTAACAGAGTTGGGCCTGTGGGGAGATGCTGAGCACCAGCCCCCTAGATATTAGGCACTTTTCTATGTATAATAGGATTGAAACCATGGCTAATTTTCCAGCAAACCAAGGGTAATAGAACTTTAGCTGAGAGGCAATAATTATCCAGCCAAGGACTAATTTCTGGCTCCTTTTGGAACTCCTTTGGGTATGTCCACACAACTAAGCTCTCACCAATAGAATGCTGATGGAAGTGATATGAGCCACTTTCAGATCTGACCATGAAACCTTGTTCGTGAACTCCTACATGGACCACAGCCCAGGCCTCCCCACCCCAAATGGCTGCAATGGCAATTCTGAGCACTCTTGGGAGCCATGAGTTGAAGGTGCTAGAGCCACCATATGCCTGGATTTCTGGATCCTGAAAGAATGCTTAGAAAAGACAGCCCAGATGATTAACATGAAAACAAAAAAAACTTCTATTACTCTTGAAACTTTGCATTTTGGGGCCTAGTCATTGTGGCAATTTAGACCACACTATCTACTCCACTTGGGCTGCTATAACAAAATATTATGGATGGTTTGGAAACAGCAGAAACTTATATTTCACAGTTCTGGAGGCTGGGAAGTCCAAGGTCCGGGTGCCAGCTCGCTCAGTGTCTGGTGAGAGCCCTC
This sequence comes from Spilogale gracilis, assembly GCA_004023965.1. Lineage (NCBI taxonomy): Eukaryota > Metazoa > Chordata > Mammalia > Carnivora > Mephitidae > Spilogale > Spilogale gracilis. Next base: position 14,365 of record PITA01024760.1, on the reverse strand, counting down.
TTCATGGTTCAAGGATGGCTATGTTCTTGTGTTTTCGCACAGCAGGAAGTGCTAGGGAGCTTTGTGGTATCTCCTTAGGAACACTTGTTCCATTCATTAGGGCTCAGTCTTATTGCCCTTAGCACCATGTAAAGCTCCCACCTCCTAATGCCATCACCTTGAGGGTGAAGATTTCAACATGAGTTTTGGGGGAACACAAACATTCCATCAATAGCACTGATCACTCTGCACAACACCTAAGCAAAGTTGGTGATGTCACCCACTTTATAGTTAAAGAATTTGTAGTTCTCAGAATTTATGGAATGTATTTACCCAATGTAAAGGTGGATTTGAAAGTGGAGTCAAGCTCTGTACTGGAATCTGTCTGGGTTAAGCCTCTAGCTCCCAGGCCTCCAGAGAAAAAGAAGTTGAAGGAGGTGGTTTCTACGAAAGGGAATATCTGATTCAGCTAGTATGTCCACCAGCTCAAGCCCAAGTTCACACCTGCTTTCCACAGCTCCAGCTGTGGCTCCCCTTGAACTTTACTTTTAAGAACAAGAGAGCTGGAAGAGGCCCTAATAATCACCCAGCTCAGTGGTTTTCAAATTTCGCCTTGGCAACAGATACCCTTCTCCTAATGAAATCTGACTTGGAAGCCCCTGTGTGTGGAATAGTTCAAAGCAGAGCTTGTCTCTTTGATGTGGGGTCTGGGGCCTGGCTGGCAGAGCCCCCAAGAGCTGTGAGCACTGATGGGGGCAGTCCATCATTTTACAGGCAAGGAAACAGTGGAGCACCATGTGTCTTCTTCGGGGTCACAAGCATCACAAGGACAGGAACCCAGGCTCCTGACTTTCAGATTTGGAAATCTTTCCATTGCACTGCCCTTCTTTGAAATCTGAGCCCTTGAAACAGCCCCAGACCCAAAGTGCCCAGTATCTTTATTCAGCAAGGATGAAAGGGCATAGGGTCAGAGTTAATTATTGAGGTTGCTCCTTTTCTGTGTAACAAATTACCACAAACCTCATGGCTTAAGTAACACCCTTTATCAATTCAGGGCTGTATAGTTCAGGTGGGCTCAGCTGGGTTCTCTGCTAGGGTCTCACAAGCTGAAATCGGGGTGTTTAAAGCCCAGTTAGGTTGCAATTGTAGGACTAAAATGTCTGTCTTCTTGCTGGCTATTGGCCACCTATAGCTTTTCGAGAACACACTCCTCAGGTCATCTTCTGTGGCCACCTCACACTTCCTATCAATCTCACTTTCTGCGTTTAAATGGCCTGTGTTACTAGGTTCCATTAACTTGGGTGACCTCATATTTCAAAGTCAACTGATCAGTAACCTTGATTGTTACATCTGCAATCCCCTTTCTCATGTAATGTAGTATAATCACGGGGCTGACGCCCAGGTCACAGGGCTATCTTAGAACTCTGCTTAACCCTGTAGAACATATCACCCTCTCTTGGGGTCTCTGGGAACCAACAGGGTTCATTCCCATGACCTCCTGGAAACAATTTGCCAAATCCTCTCTGCCAGCTTCTTACATAGATGGTAGCAGTCTAGTGAGACCAGTCTTTCCTTAATATGCTTTGTAGGGTCAGGACAGGTGTTAAAATCTGCAGTGTGTTTCTAGTATTGGCAGCTTGGACAAGGCGAGCCTGGACCCGTACTTTCCCTACATAGAATGTCAGAATGATGAGCACAACAATCCCCCCTCCTATAGGGGAGATGGACTTAACCAAAGTTTACAGGATGTTTGCTACTCTAGGTCAATACTGGGTTAAGCTATTGTCTCTGCTGGTCCTCTGCCCTGGCCTAGTAAGTAATCTCAGAAAAGCCTTCCATGGTATGTTCAGTGTGTCTCCTGCCCTGTCGTCCAGCAGGAAGGATTGCATCAGGGAGGCCTAAGAAGCATGGAAAATTGTATTGTCTTCTTCTTCTTCTTCTTCTTCTTCTTCTTCTTCTTCTTCTTCTTCAGATTCTTATTTATTTCTTTCACAGAGAGAGGGATAGAGAGAGAGAGGGAGAAAACAAGCACAAGCAGGGGGAATGGCAGGCAGGGGAGAAGCAGGCTCCCCAGTCAGCAAGGAGCTTGATGTGGGGTTTGATCCCAGGACCTGGGATTATGACCTGAGCTGAAGGAGGCTGCTTAACCAACTGAGCCACCAGGTGCCCCAGAAATTGCCTATTCTTAGCATCATGCTGGCTGACTCTGACAGAGCATCTCAGAGAAGCTGTCTCCCACCAGCTGGAGAGGAAAACTGAGATGAGAAAGACAGGCAGGGCTAGGGAAAAAGATACCAAGAACAGTACGCAACACAGATAAGCTCCCTGGTTTCTAATTTTTCTGCAATAATAGATTTGCGCTGTGAATTCTGAGGGCCTGCCCAAGGTCTGGGGGGTGACCCTGGAGGCTCTGAGACTCCAGGGAGAGGGGAGGGCTGGGTTTAGGAATTGAAAAATCTGGTGGGTATGAGTTAGGAGAGTTCATGTTTTAGGAAACATCTACATATATGTTATCTGATTTTCTTCTCAGAATTGAGTATTAAAGGAATGAAGGATAGAGGAAATGAAGTGAAAAATAGAACAGTTAGAGGTGGTGTTCTTGAAGTCTGAGTCTGAACCAGTTTTTTGAGAAAATTGCATCTGCTTGCATTCCCAACCAAAGGGCTGAGGCAAAAAATTCTGTGACTATTTCTCTTTCAATTACTGCTAGAAAATACCCACACTGGCCCTCTTCTAGTAAGGGACGCCTGCTACCAGAGATATCCAAATTTTGTTGCTGAGACATTTGGCCTTAATAAGTCAGATTGTAAGGAACTCACACCCAAGGCTTTCCTCTGGGCTTCTTGAATTGTGTGGGGCCCCGGGGTTGGCAACACCCTCACCCCACCAAACACTTCTGCAAGTTTCAAGTGTCAAACTGTATCTTCTCCAGAACAAAAATCGTGGAGGAAGAAGATGGCAGAGAAATAGAAATGGACCAGGACTCAAGAGGGGAAGTGACTACAGTAGCAATCTTGGAGTCCTTTCCAGGTTCTGTGAATATGCCTTTGAGTTGGGGCTGCAGGATGGGGTTGGGTTAAGACATAATTCATAGTTACTGGCTTGGAAGAGGGCAAGCCACAGCCAAAGTTCAGATATGGATCTTTAGACTTGGAAGGACCCTCTTTTTGTAGCAGAGGAAGTCTCCAGATTCCTGGCAGGAAGCTCTGGTGAGTTGGCTTCCCTTTCTCTATGACACAGTGTCCTGCCAACAGACAAGCGTTCTGGAGTGCCCTAATCCTGACCCAGCACGCCCCGGTCAGGGACAGTGGGGGAGGGCTGTCAGGGACCTTCGATGCTGGGTGCAGTCATCCCTCATGGCTCCTCTCTTCTCTTTGAAGGGATGGGATTTACAATTGGCCTATTAGAGGCCCTAATTGAATCGTTAGCACACCAGCCATTAGCAGCTGCTAATGAGGGAATCTAGGGGATTACAGCATCAATTACCAAGTTTGACTTCTGAATGTGGCTCTGCCAACTGTGGGTTCTTGTGAGAATCTTTAGAAAATGTGACAAAAAGAGAGAGGAGAGCCATGTGCCCATTGTGTGACTGTGCTCTGTCTGTACCCAACATAAGCTCTTACGAGGAAGCCTGCTCTCATGGGGCTGCACAACCCAGGTCTTGGGGCAGCCCCTGCATCTGAAGATGGAAAGAGCATTCCAGGCCAGATGTTTTCTCCATCTCTGTTCGTTTGCTCTCCATAAATCTTGTGTCATCTTATCTGAGGTCATCTCTAATACCTTTGACTAAAATTTTCCCCAAGTTTTCCGTTATCCAAATCCTGTCAGTCACCTGTTGAAATCCTTAGAATTTCAACTCTTCAGTATGTTCTGTCTTCATCCCTTCCTTTTTTCACCTCTTTTATTTCATTAGTTCAAGCTCTTATCCTCCCTTGGAAATGGTCCCAGACCAGTAAGGAAACAGGTCTTTCTACCTCCAGTTCATCTCCTTTCTTGTGTCCAAATCACTCTCACTCTAAAAGAAAATTTGATGGTCACTCCTTAAGACCCCTCATGGGTCATTATTGCTTACAAAATAAAGCATAATTTCCTGGAAGGACATGTTAGGGTCTCCAGGAGCTTGGTCTTCCCCACGTCTCCACCTCATACACCTCATATGCCACTGTTCTCTGCTTTTCAAATCTAGCTGGAGCCATAGTGAGCTGCCTGTCCTTCCCCCAAAGTGCCAAAGTGTTGGTACCAACCCCTGGCTTTGCAGGCAGAGATACATCTATCTGTTGTCTTTCCCTCTAGACAACCTGAGGAATTTGTTAACTATCTTTTAGGCCTCACATATGAAGTCATCCTAACTCACTCATATCCTCTTACTTGTGATCCCTGTACATATCTCTTTCCTAGTGCCTATATATGCTAAAATTATAATAGTTTCTTTGTCTTCCCTGATGGACTATGAGATAAGTGCATCAGTTCCAATATTTATTTATTTATTTATTTATTTATAGATTTTGTTTATTTAGTTGAGAAAGACAGAGACAGCAAGAGGGAGCAGGAGCAGGGAGGAGAGGGAGAAGCAGGCTCCCTGCTGAGCTGGGAGCCAAACATGGGACTCGACCCCAGGATGCTGGGTTCATGACCTGAGCCAAAGGCAGACGCTTAACTAACTGATTCATCCAGGCGCCCCCAATATTTATTTCTGGAAGCCTAGGGTACAGTACCTAGTATCTGGCATATCATAGACTACAATAGTGTGTACTTAATTAATAGATTAAAAAGTTGGTAACGTTTTCCACAGTTCGTTTCATGGATCTATATTAACATGCATTTTGTTTATATTCTATGTGGGACTCTTCATTGTTCACAGTATAATTCTTTTGAGCACAAAGAGAAAAGCCTTAGTTCCCACGGGTAAGCCACCCTATACCCCAACAGCTCAGCTCACAGCCTTGGGATCCATGAATATTTATTGACTTGAATTAAAATCTGCAAGTGTTTATTGAGCCTCATGATCCATTTAGGCCCTAGAAGTAGGTGCTTGAGAAAAATGTCAAAGACTTGAGAGTCGTACTTGCTTTCAAGGCCTTTCCAATTATGACACTAACCAACTGTCTGTGCATAATCACAGGCAGATTACACAGTCTCTGTCCCCAAATTGTGCCAGGATATCATTTGTGAAAAAGGTGTTTTGCAACCGTGAAAGGCATTAGTGTAATCATGACAGCAGGGCTGGTGGGTTCCTTGCCTACCGCACGGCTATCACTGTACTAAAAGCTTTGGTCTGTGATTTACCTATCCCCAATACTCCACTCTCACAGCCATCACGGATGGTGTGTAGCTTTGTGATCCCATGGAAACGAGTAAGAAGCAGAGCCAGGGCTTACACCAAAGTCTGCCCACTGCCAAGGCTCCAGGCTCCCACCCACGATGACTATGGCCCCTAGAGCCCTGTGTGGATTAATATGAATCAATCACTCTGTCTGCGAGGGAGGCTCTTTCTGCTTCCTTCCTTTCCCTCCATCTCTTAACACTTTGCAATCCCGTTGATAGTCGGCTCATCAAAACCTGTCAAACTGGACAAAATGAGATAACAACACAGAGATTAAACAATTTTTCAAAGTCACTAGCCTTGTTTCAGCTTAGAATTCGCTTTGGGTGGGGACTTCTCAAATTGGATCATAGGGTCTCAAAATGAGGAAATCTAAGCTCCAAGAGAGAAGAGTCCATTGTTCAGAGCAGTCTTCCTTGAATCTAGAAAAATGCTTGGCTCCTAATAAGCACTTCATAAATATTTACAGGGGTGCCTTGGTGGCTCAGTGGGTTAAATGTCTGCCTTCAGCTCAGGTCATGATCCCAGTGTCCTGAGATTGAGCCCTACCTCAAGCTCCTTGCTCAGCGGGAAGACTGTTTCTCCCTCTCCCACTCCCACTGCTTGTGTTCCCTCTGTCACTGCCAAATAAATAAATAAACATCTTTTTTAAAAAAATAAATATTCACAAAAAATACTGCAAATGGTAGAAACAAGAATATCTCAGTGGTGTTTAAGAGGCCATAGCCATTGTTGTCTCTGAGGAAGTCTACCCCCACGAACACCTCTGAAGCTGTGTTGATTTGCATAGACTCAGCTCTGTTCCTCCTCTCTCAACTCTACAAGCCCAGTAAGGAAATCCTCTACAGGGGGCCCACTTCCCAGAACACTCTCTTCACCCTTAGTTCACCCCAAAGGGAAATTTCAGAACCAAAAGAACTAGGATGAGGCAAGAGAGGCAGCAAGGTCTAGGACGTACTGGAGGCTCTAGCTCTCAGGGCTGGCAGGAGCCTTGCTCACCTTCCTGTGGGTTTTTCTCTGGATGAATCCATTCTGTCAGCTGTAGACAAATGGGAATCGGATTGCCTGTAGAAATGTAAACTTTCCCATAAAGCGTATTATACTAAATCCTTTGTTTTTACCTCACTGTGGGTGAGTTTATCCGATTCCTTCCTGAAATTGAAGCAACAACATCCATACAATGATATTTAAATCATGCCCTGTTGGTCCAAATGTGTATTTTAAGTGAAATTTTTATGGAGCTGACTATGGATCTTTGCACAGTTTTATGAAGTAATGCGGAGACCTTATTGTCCTGGATCCAGTTTCCCTCAGTGATAACATCTTGCAAAACTACAGCCCAATACCGCAGCCAGAACACTGCCATTAAGGAAATCCATCCATTTTGTCCTTTTACTTGAATGCATTTGTGTCTATTTAGTTCAGTACAAGGTTATCACAAATAGGTTTACATCCGCCACCATGGTCAGATGGTGAGCCCTTCTAGACGTTCCCTTTTATAACCACACCCTCCATCCTCTCTACCACTTCCGTCCATGATGTGTCTGTGGCCTCATGTGATCTTTCACAATTTGAGAGTGACAACTCTTCTTTATATGAATTTACTATATGTATCCAGTCATTGATAGTTGCACATTTTTGTTGGGTGTTTCCTTTCCTTTCCTTTCCTTTTCTTTTCTTTTCTTTTCTTTTCTTTTCTTTTCTTTTCTTTTCTTTTCTTTTCTTTTCTTTTTCCCATGTTTGTTTTACTATTCTGGAAATCCACTTCACCTCATCTTTTCACACATCCAGGATTATTTTCTTAGGATAAGTTCCTAGACCTCACCTCTCATTCTTTTGAATTCTTGGTTGGATTACTCAGAGCCTACCTCATTTACCAACTTAACTCCAAAGGAAATCGAGGACTTCTTCAAAGCATTAAATCCATGAACAGTGGACAAAGAATGGCCAGGACTAAGCTATTCGAGGTAGACACTGCAATTCTTGAAGGCAATTTTAAAAGGAAAGATGCAATCACATTTGGGCAATGAGAATATTACTGAAATTAAGTGAAGGTCGCTAGTTTGAAATGAGTAGTTACCTGGAAGTGTGAACTCTGCTTTTGTTTATTAGACACGCAGTCGAGCAGCCTCTTCTTATATGATGGAGTAAAAGTAAGGAGAGGAGGTCAAGGGAGGGCATATGAGGCCAGAATATTAGCCAGAGATGATAGAACCTTGAGGCACATAGTTCCCTTTGAGGTGCAAAAAGCACTTTCAGGCAGGAAGAGGTCAGCCCTGGACACAACCCTGCTGGGGGTGGGGAGAAAGGCAAGTGGGCAATGTCCAGAAGAAACCAGGTGAGGCACGGCCATAGTATGGATCAGGGGCAAAGGAGGGGTGTGGAAGCTTCCAGAAGATATTGCCAAAAGAATTAGAGGAGGAAAAACCATTTAGAATAAGAAAACTTGATCGGCCCAGAAGAAGTAGAGGAGTATGAACTGTCAGGGAGAGGAAGATGAGGAGGTGGGTCGTACATGGATCTCCTGCCAGAGAATGAGGTCTACCAGAAAGAAGGCTGAATATGTGCTGGAGGTTCTGGTCCCTCTGAGAGAATAGACTGAGTATTGGGCATGAAGACTTCCTTTTCTCACGCATGGGTGATACTACGCTGAGACCTGGGCCTTGTGATTCTGCAGGTCCCCTCTTCTAGTTCTGTCTTTCCCTACAGAGTCATGAGTCAGCTGAGCCGAGGGGGTACCCATTAGAGCCCACATCCACTGCCATGCTCTAGACCACCATGTTCTGTCATATTCTAGACCAGAAACCCAGAATTCCCTGCCCAAATGGTTTTAGGCCCATTCAAGAGCTTTTGTGAGCCTCTCTGGGAGTGGGCGGGGTCTGTCCTACCAAGGGTGAACTATGCTGCAGGTACGCCCCTGGGCCTTTAGAGGGGGCTATGGATGAAATTCCATTCTGGGGGCTGGGGAGCCCACAGGCAGGCACATGTGTCCCTGCACCCTAAAGGTTGGAGCTTGTGGTAGGAAAAGAGCTGGGTGCAGGCTGTAGGCCTTGAGCCTTCATTTACGCTTTCCCCCAGCCCTGCGATAGTTCGGGGCAGCCTGTGAGTGAGTCCTGGAACAGCTCTAACTGTGCTGCCTGCCGCCTTGTCCTGCCTTGTCCCATTGCCTGGAAATGCCTCTGATCTCATCTTGGTTTTCTGTTTGTAATGGAAATTGCTTCATTTGTCAGTTTGTCAGACTCCTGGGTAATTACCCTTCCAGGATTCCTGAGGTCTCCCCTGCACCACAGTCTTCGCTGGCCATCCCAGTGTGTTGAGTGAGGCACTCTGCTCTTCCCACATCTAATTCCTGACAAATGAAACTCAGTTTAAATTCAGTGTTAGGGACCGCTTTCAATGGACAAAGAGGTCTCAACAGGGCAGGGTTCCCCACCTTATTATAATGCAATGGTTAATGTATAGCCAAAGTTGAGATATACCCCTCACAACTCTGCTTTTAACACAAGCTCCAAAATGACTCTTCTGACCGAGAAAGGCTCAGAAATAATGCAGGTGGTCCTGTGAACGAAGGTAAGGAGAGGAAGAAGAGTGACAGATTTTCCTATTGCCAGGAGGTCCTCTTGATTTTTGATTTTCTTCTTTGTTTTTATCAGAAGTAGCTGGCTAGCTCTTTTGTCCTCTGCCTCTTTCTCTCCAGGCTGCTTCCCCCAGGGGAAGATAATTGTCCCATTGCTGGAAATTTCTAAGAGTGATCCTCCCCACTCTCGCTCTCCCAGCCACTCCCCACCAATCCGGTAATAACCCTCATGAGTTAGGTGGAGCATGTATCATTACCAACAACATCCAAGTCCTGACCTGGTAAATTTCAAATGCTGTTTTTCTTTGGGGTATGTGGTTCCCGTCATCCTTTTCCCATTATTTTGTGGGCTCTGCCCCATCTCAGTTCCTATTTAGGGACTCATATTCCCAACACATGATCTGGATAAGCAAGGGTATTGCTGACAACACTGACTCAAGGAGGTTGGTTGAGGTTAACTTTGGTTCAAGACAGGAAGGATGGCAGAGTATCTGATAGGTAATGGCAAATGCTAGACTCTGGGCTTCTTCTGGGATTTCACTTGGGTCTGTACTCATCTACTGCACCAGGGAAACCGAAATCCGGTGGTAAGCCCCAGGACTCAGTGGGGCAACTCATAGACATAGCATTACAAACTCCTTTGTTCCTTACTGCATGCCTCGCTGCTGTCTGTTGGAGTCCGTACAAGAGGCTGAAGGCTCACATGCAACTGTGTTGGAAAAGGCAGCAGGCCTAAAAATGAAGAGGAGTAGAGACAAATGATGGTCTCTTTGCTGTATGCCAGCCACAATGGCTAACTAACCACAATGGCTAACCACCCAGAGGACTAAGTAGGAGCTGCAACACACACCAGACTTTTCAGTTATGTCCATTATTAGGACAGGACTCTGAATTCCCAAGTGCCCAAAAGATAGATTCTATAAACTCTAGATCTGTGAGCTTGATGTTAAAACACAAATTTCTACCAGGTTATTGAGGGGTGTGTTCAGAAACACCTAGAAAAAGATGCTAGGATCACTTGGATCCAACATGGGTCCATTGAGGGCAAAGCAGAGCAGGTTAATAACATCTTTCTTCGACAGGGTCATGTTGGGCTGCTCAAGGAAGACCATGTGAATGATGAGGACTCTTGTGGTCTAGTTACAGACAGAAGAGAAACACATAATTGGGTGTACATATGTATACGCGCACTGGTAACTAACTGAACATCTGGGCACCAAAGTCACAGTTGAATGAATGTGGAGAAAAAAACATCTGTACTTGGCTGATTTAGAACCCCTCCCTTCACTGTGTTGCATTCAAGTTTATCACCTATGACTTAGATGGAAACAGAGATTTTCAGAGGACAGGAAGCTGAGAAAATCTCTATCTCAACTGATAGATACACAGATAGAGTTTCCAAAGGCTGGATTCAACAGCATTGGCAAGATGATATTTAACAAAACAACTAAGAGCATAAGAAAGGACGTGGCTCGGCAGGGGCTCGTGAAGATGTTTGGCAGTTCATGCCAACACAGCCTGCAGTTGTGGTGTGAGGTGTCCCGTAATGTCGCTGGGGTCTTGTGCTACAAAATTAAAGTAGGGAGGTGCTGCGCTTGGTTAAGCGGCTAACTCTTGCTTTCCGCTCAGGTCATGACCTCAGGGTTATGAAGTCCAGTACCCCATCAGGCTCTGCTCTCAGTGTGGAATCTGCTTGAGGTTTTTTCTCCCTCTCCCTCTGCCCCCACTGCTCGTGCTCTTTCTCTCTCAAATAAATAAATAAATCTTAAAAAACAAACAAACAAGAATTAGAGAGTCTGAAACCGAGGACATGATCTTCCATTCTGCAATGTCCTGGTGGAACATCATCAGGATTTTGCCTTCCATCTGGACATCATGCTAAGAAGCTGGAAGGAGGAGAGAATTTAAGTTAAATAAAATTACCTGAAACAATCAAGGAAGGTTGGAGAAATGTAGATGAGAAATTTCAGAAGTTGAAAGAGGGAAAGCTTTAATGTGTGAAGTCTATCTAGACTTCTGAGATGCTCTCAAGGTGCATATGTGATTTTGAAAGCTCTGGAGGACCAGGTTAGTGTCCATATAAGGAAAGCTTTCCAGAGATGGAATGCTGGGGTCCAATTAATCCGAACACACAATGGAACAGATGAGTCAAGACAATATATAACTGATGGGGATGTTATCAGAAAAGCCCTCAAGTATAATGGGAATAGGAAACTCGATCCTCAGCCTGGTTTTAGAAACTCCCCAAAGCCCTTAATGGCCAGAAAGCCATTGCTTGAAACTTCCCGATTAGCATCCTATCCCTATAGCTTAAGGCTTTGATTCTTATTCTATGCAAACACCCATGGAAGTTCTATCAGCAAATTATATATAAACGTGAAAGAAGGAGAGAAAAGTTTTCAGGTGGGGGGAAGGAAGGAAAGGAAGGGAATGAAGACAGAGGGGTGGGTAAATTGGGGGATTTTAAGTATAGGAAACCTATATTCATTTCTATTTGCATGCACCAAATTCTGGAGGGTTGGGGGAAAGATTCTCACCGCTGATGAACTTGGATGAGCCCACATTCACTGACCCCAAGAAAGGGTCCCAGGCTCCATCCGGCCTCTCTCTCTGCCTAGGTCCTGGTTTCAGTATTTCCAGGCACAGGTGGGAGATTCTGCTGCTGACTCAGAGCTGGACACAGACCGAGAGCTGCATCTCCTGGGTCCTACCCAAAGATTCCCCCCAGTCAGCAAAACCGCGCCTGAAGCCCCACATCAGTGACAGCAGAGGGAGCAGGTGCCTGGCCCTCCACACCACCCATCCTGGCAATCTGGAGGTCTGGCTGGCATCACACCCGGCTCATTTCTGAGAGCTCACTAGCTAGCTATTTACTGGGAGGGAGCCTTGGCGAGAGGCAGTTGAGCAGAAATGTTGCCCAGGCCCATTCACCCACTGTGCTGTGGCAACAGAGGTTTATTGCCCTGGCAGAGTTTGCTTTATGATACAACATTAGCAAGCTTATTTCTCAGGCTGTTCCTAGCCCGGATGGCTGGGGAAGAGGCGAGGCAACTCTTCCATCACCAGAGGCAGGATAGAATGCTTATTGTATTTCCCTAACCCTGTAACAAGGGAAATTTGATTTATTTTCGAGTTAATCCATCACCCTCTGGCATCTTTTCAAGACAGGGCTTGAGCATAATTGCAGGATCTGGAGAAAATGGGGAAGTCAAGTTCAATTTATTCTATTAACATTTAAAAAACATTTAATTATGATAAAAATGGAAAAGCATTTAATGTGAATAGGACCATGGCTTTATCTTCTCCATGTGTTCATCCCACTAAACACTCTCTCCCCACTGTTACTGGCCTGCTAGAGTTTCGTTCCCTGGCTTTGAGGGTTTCCATGAGCCTTGAATGCAAGGTCCCCTTGCCTGGCTACAGAAAGGGTAAGGATTTGGGATGTCCACTCCATAAATTTGCAGGCCTAAATCCATTCATTCTTTTCTGGATGATCCTTGTAATAGCTTCTTCTGATTTCTACTTTTTGTGCCTTCTCCAGGTCCCTCTTCCCATCTAGGGCCAGGGGAACAGGTGGGGCAGCTGTGGGTGTGGGGAGAGATGGCATGTAGGCATCCTACCTCCCCTTAGCTGTCCCCTCAAACGGGTCTCAGTCACTGCTGGGCTGTCCAGCAGCCAGAGGGTTAGATACGTAGAGCATCATGAAATGGGCAGCCAGGGATGTGATTTTGGAAAAAAGTATTGTATTTCATGTCCTTAAAAGTCACCAAGGTAGTAATTATGAGAACGACTAGTCTTTTGTTAGATTTCTTTATATTTATTTTATGATTAGGTATTGCCTTCACTTTTAATTCATATAAGACTGGTATGCAGACGAGGGGCCCCCTAGAGATGCCCCAGTCTTAATCTTGGAAGCTTTGAATATGTTTTGTGATATGGTAAAGCCAAATAAATGAGGTTTCAAATAAATTAGGTTGTTAATCAGTTGGTTTTAAAATAGGGTGATTACCCTGGATTATCCAGGTGGGCCCAGTGTAATGATAAGGGCTGTTAAAAGCAGAAGAAGGCACAGAACACAAGGCAGGAGTGATGCAGTGTGTGAAGGACCCCAGCTGCTCTTGCTGCCTTTTAGGAGGGAGGAGAGTATCATGAGCCAAGAAATGTAAGCAGCCTCTAGAAGCTGGAAGAGACAAGGAAACGGATTCTCCCCTGAGTGTCCAGAAAGGAACAGAACCCTCATAACACCATGATATCAGCAGAGAGATCTATTGGACTTCAAATCTACAATACTGTAAGAGAGTAAGACTGTATTGTTTTACATCACCAAATTTGTGGTACTTGGTTACAGTAGGGCTTGGAAGCTAATCCAGGCCCTGCCGACATCAAAGAGAGGAGAGAGAGGCTTGAAGGCCCATCCTCAAAGCCAGCAGAAACATTCATTGCCAAGTATCTGCCAGGTGAGAGGTGAGATGCTGGGGTCTGGTCCTTGCCCTGCAGGGACTTGCGAGGTGATGACACAAGGGAGGTGCTTAGTGAGGGTCTGGAGAGGAAGTTTCTGGAATTCACTTCCCAGTTGGATAAACTTGGAAAAAGGTATTTAATGTCTTTGAACTCTACCTCCTCCTATTATGATGGGTATCATGATATTGCATTGGGGATGATAAAGACAAATGCGTTCGGATGTGTAAAGTAGATAATAACAGCACCTGGTACAGGAGAAAGGCCACGAGAGTGTCAGCTACCATCGGTGTTACTATTATTGCCATCACTGGACTCCAAGGAACTTAAGGAGCGGCTTAAAAACTGGGTTTCAAGAAAGGATAAGTTAGAGAGATAATAAAAATCATGAATATTTACCAACCGCTTCCTGTGGCTAAGCATTGTGATAAGCCCTTATCTTTATAACACTAGGAGCAAAGATGAGTAAAGGTGCAGAAACTGAGGCTTAGCAACCCAGCCTGCCCAGCAATTATGAGGCCAAGCAGGTACGCAAATCCATACTTCTGTACTTTTAGCCAAGACACTTACCTATTCACAGGCAGGGAGGAGCACCCTCTGGAAGAAAATCAAGAAGGGCAGGCAGGTTAGGAGAAGCAGGAGGCTAGTATGAGGGAGTGACTGGGGCTCAAGCTGGGAAGTTAGCAGGTACAGGGCAGTGAACAGCGATGGCCTTGAATGGCAGGATTTTATTCATTAGGGAAGAGAGAGTCATGGAAGGTAAACAAATGACGTTCTAGGAGAATCAGTCCTTGCAGCTGTGCTGTGTGCATGAGATCAAGACAAGGGGATCCCAGACATAGACGGAGCGATTGGGGCATTATCCTGCTGAGGTCCTGAGGGTCTACACTGGGGTGACACTGGATGTGAGGACTAGGTGAGTGAGGGAGGTCATATAAAGGAAGCATCAGCAGGACTGGCTGGGACGGCCTCGCAGTGGGGAGAGAGAGGGAGGAGAAAAATCAAAGATTTCAAGCTAAAGGGGGTGG
>PITA01024759.1:0-25713 GCA_004023965.1 Spilogale gracilis | reverse complement strand
GTACCACTCATCTCCAGAATCAGTCAACCGATTCATTAGCCTTCTAGAGTAATGGGATTCATATCTTTCAGGAAAGAGGCAGACAAAAGATCACTTCCTCCTGCCAGGGAAGATGTCAGCCCTGGAGAGGCAAAAAAGTCACCAAGTAAAAGAGGTTAGAACTGAGGTGTGTGGGCTCTGGCTTGTCAGCAGGAGTGTGGAAGGCTGCTGGAAAACCGGTTGATGCTACTGACATATTCTTTATCCATAACCTAAGGAAACTTCACCAGTTTTTATGGGAAACCAAGTGGTCAAGTTGGACAGCGTTTGGCCATGTGTGGTGACCAAAACCAAAAGCTGGAAACACAGGTGGAAAGAAATCCCTTCCTCAGTTTGGTGAGACCAGGGAAAATGGCTGGATCGGCTGGGAGAGGAGCAGAGGACAGAAGCAGTATTTATGGTAGAAGCAGCAGCTGCTCATCCCAGCCCCACGTTCAGGAAGCCAGGAGCTAACCTGGCAGCTGTAGCACTTGGAAAAAAATCAATTGCTGTGAAGAGAGCGCTGTCTACCCGGAACGCTACCAGGGAGAGGGAGGGTAACGGAGAGGGCTGTGGCCCAAGTATCATTGACCTCTTAACAGTGTTTCATAGTGGGCACCAGAACCTGGGTGGCTAAGCCAGTTCATCTCTATAAGTAAGTTTTTATCTGTAAAATTTGAATGATAATATCTTGCTTACATATGTCAGAAAGCTGTTGTTGCAGCAAGTAAAATATTGGAAATAAAATCATTCGATAAAATAAATTCCAACAAAAAATGGTGAAGTTCAATGCACGGAGACAATCAGAAGTATTTAATTACTTCACACCATTTTCGTTGTGGCTGACTAGTTGCCTTTTAGGACTTGGATTTGTAAAGTGAAATGAGAGCCTGTTTCATGAGTCTGTCTCACCATTTGCAGTACTTTGAATAGGGAAGAGCATTCCCTAATTGTTGAAGATTGGGAACTGTCATAGTCATTGCATTGCGAATGACCTGCGCAAAAACAATGCCTTCTATTTTCCTATCAACCTAGACATCTTCCTTTTTACAGGAAGGCTGAAATTACAATGAAAATGGGTGGAACTCGTATTATTTCTAGTGCCATTCTTTCAGCCGTGGATGAAGACTCACCCAGGGAGAAGATTTACTATTTGTTTGAAAGGCTTCCCCAAAATGGGCAGCTTCAACTTAAGGTTAGTGGCCTTTTTACTTTTACTTTTCAAAACTAAGATAGCAGATCTACATTTTCTTGGTACACAGATTTCTATAACTGAATTTATTCTCTAATAGCAACGTTTTGCCCAGAGGGAGAAGCTTTAATTTTCTTAGTTTGGGGTGAACTCACACCATGCTAAATTTTCTTACTCTGCTCAGGGTAAATTCAAACAGTATTAAGGTTCTTCACTGTTTCCCCTCCCTATGATCGTACCTAAATTTTGGGAGAGGGAGTTATTGGGGTAACGCAAGTTGTCTATTTGCTGATGAGAACCAGGCATCCTTTGAGACATCTTAATTCCCTCCAGATTTAAAAAAAAAATTTAAAAAGACTTTGTAGAGCACTTGTGGATATTTACCACCTGATTCTAACGTTTGTATGGAGAGGCAAAATGCGCAAAATAGTGAGCAAAATGGAAGAGAGACTTAAAGGAATGGGCCTGCCTGCCTTTAGAACTCACTGTAAAGCTGCATTAATTCAGATAGTGTAGATTTGATGAAAGAACAGACAAATAGATCAGTGGAGTAGAACAGAGAGCCCAGAAGCAGACCCTCACAAAAATATAGTCAACAGATCTTTGGCAAAAGAGCAGAAGCAATACAATGGAGAAAAGACGGTCTTTTCACGAATAGCGCTCACCAGTCTGATTCAGAATGTGTGCTTGATGCCTGAGGAGTAGCCCAACACACACGAAAAGGTCCCATGAGTAATCCATCAAAATGTGTGTTTGAATGATGGATGAAGGCTAACAACAACCACCACCAATTATCCCCAATGTGATTATTTGACTGAATACTTCACTTTTCATCTAATGTCGGCACAGTCCTAGAAGAGCGGTGAGGATTCATTCTGCGTGGAACAGCTTGATTATCTTAGATTGTAGGCACCATAGAGAATCAGACTGAAGAGCAATCACTGATTTAAATTGAGGTACAGCTGTGTCCTTATTTCATTTCAAAGAGTAATGAAGCAGAAATGCAGTGAGAGCTCACACATTTGGGTAGCATGGGAAGCGGAGTGTTTTGGGTATGTGAAAATGCAGATGGGTCCAGGTTCCCGGTAGGGCACCACATCATACTCTCCCAGCTCCCCTGGGCTTTGCCAAGCCTCTCCAAGACCAGGATCTGGGACTCTAGGCCTCCTGCATTTTCCCAAGGGTTCTTGTGTTCTTGTTGATTTTCCGTAGTTTGTATCACTTTGAGTCTGACTCTTATTTTCTTCCTCTTTGGAGGCTTGCAAATGATTTCACCAAGTCAGAGCTGACCTTTGGGGGTGCAAATGGGGAACCGCATGGAGATGGGAGACTGGCAAAGTTCCTTTCTTCTGTATTTACTTTCTCAGAAAGATGACAAAAGAAAAAAGTTTAATGGAATTGCAGACTGTTCAGTTTAAAACCCAAAAGAGACTGTTTTAAAAGCTAAATCTGCACATAGGTCTTAGGATGGAAATCCATACTAACCTTAAATATCACAGCAGAACTAACTTTCACCCAGTGAGCTCTGGGACAGAACATACCTCTGTACAAACATCAGATGAGCAGAAGTATTAAAGAGGAGGAAGCTCTACCAAATAGCATGTAAAGGGAAGTGGTAACGCAGTGAGGGGAGGGGAACGTGAACCATTTTTGCCAGGAGCGGGGGGTCTGTGGAATAATGTGTCAAAGGAAAGCAAAAACAAAACAACCCCGAGGATTTAAATTTCTATTTTAGTCTCTTAATCAAGACAATGAAAAGTACGAGATAAAATTGTACTGTAAATTCATAAGATGATGTTTTTCTTGAATTATGTCAAGTGACTTTCATGAGCTATTCTTAGGGAAAGTTATGTGTCTTCAGAGAATAATAAGCAAATTATTATATCAGATACAGATTTATTATTATTATGTTTTGAATACTATCAGTTGTCAGTTCCCCCTAGAGTAAGAACCTCTCTTTATTGAGAATACAACAGTTTCTGCATGGAGTTCTGTAAAGAATATATGCTTGACTGATGTTAGCTTGTTTTTTAGAAGATTCTGATAAAAAAATAATATAAGATATTTGCAGTTAAGTTTTTTTTGCTGACTCGATATAAACAGAGGGAATGATTGGGATCTTGGTGATTTTCTTTGGGCTTCAGTAATGGTGGAAAATGTATGGGGAATAAATACATCTGTCCTATTTTTGTTTTATCTATTTCAGATAAGTCCAGTGACAAATCAGTTTGAAAAAATAGGTTTGATGAATTATAATGATAGAAACTAAAAAACAAGTAATCCTCAAATGAAACATATTTAATTTTTAAAGAATCAATTTCAGGAGCTCAATTACCCACCTGCTCTCATTAATTGGAATATTTAATCAGCTATGATTGCTTATGATAAATATGTTGGAAGTAGCACCGCTGTTGAATTGCCACATGACTGTCAAAAATCCTTTGGTTGAAGGTGGTTTTCTCATGTCTTTGAAAGGGAAAAAAATAAGGTAAAATGGCAAAAAAATAAATTGCATCTGGAGTTTCCCTGAAAAGTCGTTTCTATTGAAGGCTCACAGAGGGTATGGAAAATGTCCACTTACATAGCTTGGAAAGAAAAAAACCTGGCGTCTGACTAACTCTGGCACCTTTCAGATAGGGAGAGACTGGGTCCCTCTCTACCCCGGCATGAAATGCACTCAGGAGGAAGTGGATATGAACTTGCTGAGATACACACACACCGGGGCGATGGGTTCCCAGGACCGGGACAGCTTTACCTTCTATCTCTGGGATGGTGACAATAGATCACCAGCATTGGACTGTCACATCACCATCAAGGATATGAGAAAAGGTAAAAGCATCTCTCGGAAGGTTTACTGGGACTAAGTTTCATAACCAGAAGTGAGCTGGTGTAAGCACTCAAGGGTTTTCAACTCACTCCTCCCTCCCACCTCCCCTCCTCACCCTTCCCCTACCCTCCCCTGCCCTCCCTTCTCTTCCCCTCCCTTCCTGCCTGCCTACCTACCTTCCCTCTCCTGCTCTTTGTACCTCCCTCTCTTCTTGATTTCTTTCTTCCATTCTTTGTACCTGAAATACCATCATTGATGACTTGCCTCCGTGACTCCTCACCTGCTCTGCCTGGGAGCTCTAAGTTCATGAGAGTGGCCCATCTATTTGTTGTTTTCAGAATTTCAGAAGCCTATTGGAACTCCAGCCTTGCCTACAACATGGCAGCCGAGGCTGCTTTAACAGTCATGGTTTTTCTGCTATAAGTAACATTTACGAAATCAATGCAATACCTCTAATTTTGTCTTCAGGAAGAGAGTTGTTACTTGAAGTCTCAGGGGAAAAAAAACCCATTTCCAATATAATAATAAAAGGGAATAAAAATATATTTTAAAATTTAGAGCTCATAAAAAGGAACTTTGTCATTGAAAAGATTAGACTGTTGCTCTTTGTCCCTTGAAAGTGTTAATACTGGCTCTCTTAGGGACAAGAGAGAAAATGATGAGATGCTAAACTGCTCTTGAATTAAGCAGACCCGTTCGTATAATCGGACTGAGCCATGTATAAATGGTAGAGGGATGAAGATGAAAAGACACTGGGAAGGAAGCTCAACAGGGCAAAGTGTAAACCCTTGTTACCCAACTGTTACTACCCCTAACGTTGCTTAGAGTCGATGTGAGGAAGATACAATTCATTTCTCGTTCATCTGTATCATCCCAGAGTTTCTGTATTCTTAGCACCAAATATATTCTTGGATCTCAGTGCATTCTTGATCAACACAATGCTTCCTTTTTTTTCCCTGCCGCCAGGAGCTCAGAGGGCAGTAATCTTATATCACGTGTGTGTTAGAATTCCAATTGTCCTGAGTCTTTCTCTTTTCAGTTTCCGTCAGCTTGATTGATTCTGAGGTGTTTATTTGGGGGTTCTAAAATAACGTGTTTTATTTGCTTGTTTCCCAGTGGTAAAATTTGTCCCTTGAAGATGGCCAATAAGTGACCCTCAGAGAAACTAGATATGACTGTATGCATTTCTTTCTTTCTGCAAAGTAAAGACCACAGTGTTCATCATCAGTGTATGTCCGGGCAAAACGTAATGCAAGTCCTATGTCGTGCAGATGGCTGATGTATTAGGACAGTGATTCCCTGGGGTGGAGGAGAGTTCTGCTCTACTCAGCTGTCTGGGAATTTCTTTCCAGCTGGAAGGTCCTACCTGTCTGAAGACCTTGGAGTCACTCCGGAGGTGAAACATGGAGGGAACCGAGAGCATGCTGGTCTGGGCTTGGAGGCATCTGTCTTCTGCCCCTTCCAGTGGCTGAATCATAGTCATGTGCCACATTAAGGGAGGCTGGGTGGTGGAAACTCTAGGGGTGTGCCCAGGGAATGAGGCTGTGGGTGCTTGGCCAGTCTCTGCCACGGCGGATGTGGGATTCTTTTCCGAAAGGGTTCGTGAAACTTATGTCAAACAGACACATTAACCCACTAGCATTTTCAGAAGTTCCGGATTCCTTTTCTTTGCTTCTTTTTACATCATGATGTGTTTTACATGTATGCGGTGTGTGGTTTTTTTTTTTAACTTAGTGTGAATTTTCTCAGGTCGTAGCATAACTTGATAACTATCATTGTTCATCTCTGAATGAAACTATGCTGCGTAATTAGACTAAACCATAACCCTAACATTGAGCATTGGGGTTATTTCCATTTGAGAGCAATTGCAAGTAACATTGGGCCTTCTAGTTGTTCTGTGTCTTGTGATTTGCACACTGGCAAAAATGACGTGGAGCTCTCTGAGAGAAGCTGAAAGGGGCGTAGTCTTCGGTTCACCTTGTGCCCTACTTTGCTGTCACGGTGTTGAACACCGCTTTGAGAGAAAGCCTGGATGCTCTTCCTCCCCTCAGACCATCTTCTGCTCCTGGTGCAACATTCTGTGGGTGATTTTTGTGTCTCGGGCTTTGTTCATTCTTCTTTCTCCATTGATTCCTCTTGACTCCCAGCCAGCAGGCCCCATCTGGGACTGAGGTTTTGATTTAAAGCTAGAATGCTCTTTGATTTCTCCATTGCACCTAAGTTGGATAGCATTTTGAGTTAAAAGCACCAGTAATCTACCAAAAAGACCAATTTAATCATCTGAAACAGAGTTTCTCAGTCTTAGCACTACTGACGTTTTGGGATCGATAATTCTTTGTTGTAATGGACTTTCTTATGCATTTTGGAGGTTTAGAAGCATCTCTGGCCTCTACTGATTAGAAGACTATAGGAACCCCCAGTTATAACCACCAAACATGTCTGTAGATATTGCCAAATGTCTCCTGGGGGCCAAAGGGGCCACTCATTGAGAGCCACTGGTCGAGTTTTAACTCCTTGATATTTTATTTTATTTTTTGTTCCTCATGGGACTGAATGTCTTTTCTAATTTTATTGAAAATTTTTATTTTTGAATTTAGAAATGGCATTTACGTCACACATATTTCTAGTGTTCGAGTTTGTGCTCTTAAGTCAGATGCCTAGAGGGCAGATTCTAGCTCCATTGCGTATTTTCTTATTTTTTAGGATTATTTATGTATGTATTTATTTGACAGAGAGAGAGGGAGAAAGGGCGAGCACAGTAGGGGAAGGGGCAGAAGGAGAGGGAGAAGCAAATGCCCCTGTGAGCAGGGAGCCCAGGACAGGGCTCCATCCCAGGACTCCAGGCTCATGACCTGAGCCGAAGACAGATGCTTAAGTGACTCAGCCTCCCAGGTGCCCCTAGCTCCACCTTTCATTAATTGTATCATCATTAGCAAGTTAGTTAACATTTTTATGTATCTTGGTTTCCTCATTTATAACATAGGAAATATTATAATACCCTACCTCATGGTTAATGTGAAGGTGAAAGAGCCTTACCCCTGTGCCTGGCACAAATTAGAAGCTCACTATTGGAGTTATGATCTTTTTTTGTGAATGAGGTGAACAAAATTGGATTATCATCCTTAGTTCTAAAACTGCACCATTCGTCCACATGTGACCCATGTCTCCTCATTTATGCATTTCGTACAACCATTCGTGTATCCCCTTTTAAATACGAAGTACACACCTGTGCCACCACGACAGCATTCAAGGACTGGGATATTGACAGTAATACGCATCTACCCGCAGGCTCTTCCCAGCCTTCTGAGAGAACCGTCATCCTGGATTCTATGTTCATATGCTTGCTTTTGTTTATGGTCTTCTGCGACTTACGTAGGGGACAAATGGTAGCAAGCTACCTCTGTGTTGTCCCGTGTGCGTCTAGTTCACCCATTTCATTACTGCATACAGTTCAGTTGTACGATTAGACCAGAGTTTGCTTACATATTTATGTTTTGAGAAGGCGTTTGGGTTGTCTCTGGCATCTGCGATGAGGACAGGGCTGCAGTGCCCATCCTGGTGCCCATGTCCTGGGGGCCAGTGTGTGCTCCTCTCCAGCCCGCAGCTGCAGTGGGATCGCTGGGTCACGGTGTCTGTGACTATCCCGCCCATTACAGCATAACGCCCAGTCATATGCCCGTTTACATTCCTGCCGGCGGCATCCCCTTCAACGCTTCGTGTCATCAGAATTCTAAATGTTTGTGAATTAGAGTCACGACATGGTTATAACTTCTTGTGATCTAGATTTGTGTTTCCACGGTGATTAATGAGCCTGAGCATCTTTTTGTATCTTTGTTGGCCACATGTGTTTCCCCCGCTGTGTCCTATATGCTCCAGGCTTTTGCCTGATTCTTTTATGAACCATGATTATATCACCCTTTCTATCTGTAGTAGTTTTGATTTCGGCAGTGTGGCCTTTGCTTTTTATCTTTACCTTGGACATTTTTTTTTTTTTTTTTTGACTTTGGGTCTTGACTGCAAGCTTTTCTGTTACACAGGCGATATTGTCATCGTTGTGAAGCCGCTGGTGGTGTCCAGAGGTGACCGGGCTTTCTTGACAACCACCACTCTCCTTGCTGTGGATGGAACAGACAGGCCCGAGGAGCTGCTCTACATCGTCACCTCGCCGCCGCGGTACGGCCAGCTTGAGCATGTCCGCCATCCTGGAGTCCCCATTACGAGCTTCAGCCAGATGGACATAGCGGGACAGACCGTCTGCTATGTGCCTCAGAGCAAGGCCGCCGTCTCCCGTGACACCTTCAGGTGAGCCGCAGAGGAACTTCTCAGAGCCCTTTCCCTGGGTGAATGCCTAGACAGACCAAAGGTGGCAGAAGATGAGTTCTTTTCCAACTCCGATGTAGCAATGGTCTTCTCCCGCCTAGATGTATGGAAGGTGGAGGTTTACAACGAATTGGACACAAGAAATTGGAGCCTGCTGTTTAAAAATAAAGCACATCTAAATACCAGCTGTTCTGGGGGAGGAACGTAAATACTTTGAGTCCCAGCTAAGGAGAGACTAAACTAATTTTCTGGCGTTTTGGGGTATCTTTTTCTATCTGAGGAAAGGTAGTAGTAAATATTTGGCACAAACAGACTTGGTCTTTTGACACGATATGTTCCAGGAACTATGTTGTAAATCATGTCTTCAAGTTTCCCTGGGGAACCAATGTTCTTTTTTTTTTTAAGATTTTATTTATTTATTTGACAGAGAGAAACACAGCCAGAGAGGGAACACAAGCAGGGGGAGTGAGAGAGGGAGAAGCAGGCCTCCCGCAGACCAGGGAGCCCGATGTGGGACTCGATCCAGGGTCTCCGGGATCATGAACTGAGACAAAGGCAGTCGCTTAACCAACTGAGCCACCCAGGCACCCCACTCAGAATATGTTTTTTAAATATCCTGAGCTGAAGGCAGTTGCTCAACCAACTGAGCCACCCAGGAGCCCCGAGAACCAATGTTCTAATTGGGGGCAGTGTGCTGTATCAAATAAATTCTGTATCAAATAAATCACTGGGATGAGTAACAATCTGATGAGAAGACAAAGATACAACATTAATGAAAGTCTGCATTCATTTAGAGCATTTGAATCTATTTCCAGTCACATAAAGCAAGACAGACTCTAGAGGAGCTATTTAGCAGTTCTCAAAGCTGGCTGATTTAAAGGTCCTTGATAGAAATCCAGACCCCCAGGGCTGGGATGAGAATATAGGTGCCTGGGTGGCTCAGTTGGTTGACTATCCAACTCTGATTTTGGCTCAGGTCGTGACCTTAGGTTCCCGAGATCTAGCCTAGCATTGGGCTCCACACTGGAGATGGAGCCTGCTTAAGGTTCTCTCTCTCCCTCTGCCCTTCCCTGTAAACCCCCTCCACTGGCACTTGCTCTGTCTGTCAACAACAAAAAATAAAAAACCTAGAAATCTTGGTTGGACTAGCCTTTGGGGGAATCATTTAACATACACAGTCCTGAGTTTTACCAGTTAATAAGGAGGCCCTGAGATCATTGGTTCATTTCCTGTACTTGAAGAGCTTCTGACCCCCAGTCCAGTTTTCACCATATTAGAATACGACTTCCAATGGGGTGCCTGCCTGCCTCAGTCGGTAGAGCATGCAACTCTTGATCTCAGTCAGGATCGTGAGTTTGAGCCCCAACAATGGATGTAGAGATTATTTAAACATGAAATCTTAAAAAAAAAAAAGAATACAGTCTTCGAAAGAGCCCAGTAAACTCATGTAAATGTAACATTTATCATCACCATACATTTTGTCTCTCTAAATTCAAAATATTTGCTATGAGAGACATTGTTTAAATGTCAGTAAAGATGATTTTGCTTGTCTTTTTGGAATTATGATTAGAAGGAAAATCGACTATTAAAAAATTGGGGCAAGTTTGAACTCATATTTTCTTTCTTTTTTTACTCTTGACAGATATCGTTAACAAGTAGAAAAATCATTTGGTTGATCAGTGTCTATCTTTTTTTTTTTTAAGATTTTATTTATTTATTTGACAGAACACAGAGAGAAACACAGCTAGAAAGGGAACACAAGCAGGGGGAGTGAGAGAGGGAGAAGCAGGTCTCCCACCAAGTAGGGAGCCTGATGCAGAGCTCGATCCCGGGACTCTGGGATCATGACCCGAGCCAAAGGCAGATGCTTAATGACTGAGCCACCCAGATGCCCCTGGTTGATCAGTATCTAAGTAACAATTCAGTGTTTGAGTGTTGCTATGCATTAACTAAAATGTCAGATGTGGGGATTCCTTTTCATGCTGTTTCTTTTGCTCCAGAGGAGTAGAGTTGTTAAGACGCAGGCTTGGGGGGGGGCCGCCTGGGTGGCTCGGTCGTTAAGTGTCTGCCTTCGGCTCAGGTCATGATCTCAGGGTCCTGGGATAGAGCCCTGTATCAGGTTCCCTGCTCAGCAGGAAGCCTGCTTCTCCCTCTCTCACTCCCCCTGTTTGTGTTCCCTCTCTAGCTGTGTTTCTCTCTGTCAAATAAATATATGCAATCTTTTTTTTTTTTTAAAAGATGCAAGCTTGAGGTCAGTTACCATCTCCATTGCTTACTGTCCTGTGGTCAGATCATACTTCCTCCTGTGCTCTTGTGTCCTCTTTATGAAAGAAATGATGTGCTCGTAGTACTTGCTTCACAGGGGAAGTAGCAATGAGTTTATGGGAAGTACTTAGAAAAATATGTGGCACATAGGAAGAATATAATATTAGCTGCTCTAATTACTACTATTATCATTGATATTATTGTTCTTATCATTGTTTATTATAGTTTTTCCTTGGCCCCCTTTTTCTGCCAATGTTTACAATACCAAGAGTAATCTTGAAGGAGGAAAGATTACAAAGAAGAGCAACTTTTCCCCTAGTTATTTATGGAGGTTGGGTGCCTCTTGGCTTAATCAATTTATATCAGATTCAGGACTTTTAATTTTATGCCCATTTCTGGAACTTCTTTCTCCTGTCCATTTCTAATTTCCCCAGTTAGTGCCCGTGGGAGAGTCTG
The DNA here is from genome assembly GCA_004023965.1 of Spilogale gracilis. Taxonomy (NCBI): domain Eukaryota; kingdom Metazoa; phylum Chordata; class Mammalia; order Carnivora; family Mephitidae; genus Spilogale; species Spilogale gracilis. Next base: position 14,635 of record PITA01024759.1, on the reverse strand, counting down.
TGGAAGACATTAATAACTGGAGAAAACAGTGACCCTGCTGGAGAAGTCAGTCAGTGAATACGTAGAGATGTCCAGAAATCAAGCTTAGATAATAATCACATGGTGTGGAGGAGCAGAGAAGGAAACACAAAATTTCTATGTGTGAGGATTGATGATACTCTAAAAATTTCCTAATCCACATCCGTAGAAAGTCATATGAGATGACATTTTAGAAATCATTTATCTTAGGAATTTTAAATCTATTTTTATTTATTTATTTATTTGTTTGTTTATTTATTGAAAGGGGAGGGGCATAGGGAGCAAGAGAATCTTAACAAAGCTCCACACACAGTGCTCGACCCCAGGACCCTGAGATGGTGACCTAAGCTGAAACCAAGAGTTGGATGCTTAACCAAGAGCACCCCAAGAATTTTTTTAAATATTTAGATCTTCAAGAGATTTATTGGGAGGATTGGTAAAAATCTATTCTTGCCTCTCCCTCCGGAGAGGTGACTTTGCTAAATCCAGTCTTGGGCCAGATATCTGTATTTTCAAAGCTCTCCAAAACATTCTGAGGCAGTCAGGACGAGCACTCACTGGTCTGGTCCTGTCCATTGTACCAAGTACGTTCTATGGAGCTTTGAGGATTTACGGAACTGTCTTGGGGCCTCCTGGAGACAGAACACAAAGGAGTTGCATCGGTGAGGCTACTGATAAAACTTTGTTGTTGTTATTTTTAATTGTTTTTTAGTCTGTTTTGCACACTGGGCTCCTGGGCAGGATTTTCTTTTAGCAAAAAGGCTGTGACTCTATTTCCCAGGAGTGAGTAATTTGCACTATTCATGCAAAATGATGTGTGTTGGTAAAGGGAGAAAGCGATAAATGACAGGGAATCCAGAGTGAGAAACTACTCCCTTGTAGTTCTATCAGTCCTCCTGATTGTTTCAAGAAAGAGGTCTTAGGCTGGGGCTATGGTTTTAACAGCTCTTCAGTACTGGCCTTGGGTTCCAAGCCATTGGGCCACAATACCTAGCTAGAATTAAAAACGTCATTGTCTTCCATTTATTTTTGCAGTATTAATGGCGATTACGTTTTTAGTAGTAAACATTTTCAGCTTTCCTAGTTCAAAGATTTTCTTTTAAATATGTTTATTTAAGCACAAGAGTGAGTTGATCTAAAGAAAAGTAGTAATAAGAGTACAGGTTGTAGAAGAATATGGCAAAAAATTATGAAGGTGTTGTTTGAATGACTCAGAACAAGGAAACAAGGGCAGAAAGACATTGGTTCATTCCAATCCCTTCATTTACATGTTAGGGAAGCTAGTATTGCTCGAATACCTGCGATGCATCAGTCAGTGTACTAGACTCCTGTCAGTCTATCATTTCCCCTAAGCTTTACACCATTACCTTGAGAGAGAGGGTTTGTTCCCATTTTATGCATGAGAAAACCAAGGTTCCAAGAGGCATAGAAAGTCGTCTACATTGACGTAACTGAGTATTGGCCCAACTGGGGAGAAGATCTCATTTTTAAAAGATTTTTTTCCATTGTACCAAAAATTCATGGAGAAAATGCACTTGTGGGAAGCAACCTCCTCAGTGTGTCGTTCTCCTGTTTGGCCAGCAGTTTGACGTACTTATAATGGAAGAGCCCAGCGAATATCTGCCCCGGACCCTTGTTTCAATCTCGTCATTTCACTCCCCCAATGGCGGGCTGCTGTGTCGTGTGTCAGGTGCAGCGAAAGCAAAGCTGAGACCGGGTCCTGATGAGCGTGTGTGAGCGTGGGGCTTTTTAAAAATTAAATATATGCAGCCAATCTAATCACCTAAATTTATGTGGCTCGCTGTTAAATCTGGCAAGGAATTTGGCTGGGTGGAAGAGATAAATTCTGCGGCAGAGGATTTTTCCCCCCTTTCTCTTTTTAATGTAAGATACGGCAGCATTCATTAAACGGGGGAGCTTAATGGTCAGATTTTACCTTCTGCAAAAATATTTTGTGAATCATAAATTTCTCCTGCATTGTTTGGTGCCGCTGGCCTGGAAGAGAGGTCTGGCAGCACATTCGAGGCCAGATGACACCAAGTGATTAGCAAGCTGAGTTGAGCTGCTGGCAGCCGGCTACGGCAAGGACCTGCGAGGGTCCTCCATTTTGACATGCTGGCTGGACGTGGTTTTTTTTTTTTTTTTCCTGAGGAACTGGCTCTATTTATGATTCCATTTTTATCTTTTAAATGCCATGACAGATGGCAGATTCTTCAGCCAACTCTATTGCCAGGAAATGCAAAAAGCCTGAAAGCACCATGGTAATGGTGAAATCAGACCAGGCAGGTGCCCCAGACAAATCTGAGATTCACTCCCCAAATTTCATGAGGACAGTGGTCAGTCCTGGCTGTGTCTCTTTTCAGGGAGGCTTAATGGGGGAAATGAAACAGAAACAGATCCACGGGAGAAGCTTGGAATGGACGCCATCATAGCCGCGGCACCGTTGTTTCAAAACTTGAAAATAGATCTGGAAGGTTTCCTTGGGGGTGGGGGTGGGGGGAGAGCGTTTGGAAGATCATCTGGTCGACCTTGGCGCATGCAACTAGCACCGACCTTGGTGCCCTTGTTCCGCTTACTTGCACTGGGAAGCCACCGTGACCGTCACCCTGTCTCTCTCCGATAATGTTTCTCTGCCTGTGACCACTTTGCACTGTTCCTCGTGAAAGCGGCATGAGGAGGCTGATCCGGTCCTGTTTAGACATTTCATCCTTTTCACCACTGGCTTATTAGCTTTGGTCCACACTGACAGCTGCCTCGGTGTCCCAGCTGGGAGCGCTGGCCTCGGTGAACATATTTCTTACTCTTATATGGTCCCTGGCTTCCCTTGCCCTCAGTCCCATCTGTGTGATGGCAGGCTGCCGATTGCCGATGTGGTCAGATCCCGATCATCAGGCGGGGAGGAGTCTGAGATAGACAGCCTGAATCATAAGACCACTTCAGTGTCCTCACGCAGGTCATGCGTTGGTAGATAATTAGGGCCATCCTGAGACCGAGCTCCAAGTGTTTTCAGAATTCAGTCTCCGTAAGGGAAAGACAGAATGCCCCCTGTGCCTCACTCAAGCCCCCCTGATGCTCCTTACTCCCGATCCCCATCTCTCCCCTCCTTTCCCCTTTCTTCTCCACCCATATTCGACATGTTTTTAATGGGACACACATTCTTTAATTTCCATGATTAATACTAATACTAAAAATGCATGTCGTTTGGCTTAAATTTGTGCTAAACTATAAACAGCCGATTTAAAACTTTCCAAAATAACACATTGTGAGATAGGGATTTGACAGGGAGTAGAGAGCCATTTTGTTTGAAATGGGAGGCAAGAAACATGTTTCTGGAAGGGTGAAGTGAAGAAAAGAGAAATTAAAGACACTGAGGGAATGCCTAGTCTCCTTTTTTTTTTTTACTTTGGGTTAGAGGATAGGCTCCAGCGAAGGAAACTTGAAAAAGTAACAAGAAAACAATGGAATAAAAGCATAATTCCATGAAAAGTTCTCCCTGAGAAATCGATCATGATTTTCATCTTAAAATGCATATCGTTTGACATTTGAAACTGCCACAGTGACGAATCACCGCAAAGATGAAGAGTACATATATTTTTCTGGGTACGTTTTTTTTTGCTTTTTCAAAAATAACTAATTTTATAAACACTCATGACCCAGCGATGAAATTGTCTTACTGGCTTAGAACATACTTAGGAAACGTTTAGCTTTACAAAAGAAAAACAGAAAGGAAACTGTGATTTTGTTCAGCGTGCCATTCTAAAGACAGTATCTTTATCCAAACTGTAAAAATAATGCTGTGGGGAGAAAAAAACAAAAACAGGTTATATTCCTTACAAGTCAAGGTGTGTGAAATGTCAAAAATTTGCTTTATTTGTCAAATTCCACTCAGTGGGTTCACTTAGCAAAACGGAATAGATTTGTTTTTCTATGTATCACATTGTATTTTCCTTGTAGGCAGTCTTATCAGCGAGATAATTAGAAAGCTCAAAAATTTTAGCTCAGCCTTCAAAGTAAAAATCTGTGCTCAGCTAAACTCCTGTTCCTTTCCTTTCTGTGCAGCTGCTCTCTTCTCTAGCCCTCTGCCTCAGGCAGGCTGGTCGCCTGTTCCTGCTCACACAACCTGCTTTCAATTTCTTTCCTGTTCAAAAGCAAAGCAATCAGCCCTTAAACCCTGAAGGACAAGACACATTTTACAAAGAAGAAAGAACTTGTTAGTGAAATTTGTCAGATTAGTAAAATAAATATATACCTCATATCTTCTCTACTTAGAAAAAAAAAAAGAACATCCGAAGAAAATTCTTATATAATTTCAGGTTCTACTATACTAAGACTTTTTTTTTTTTGGAGTTTTTTTGTTTTGTTTTGTTTTGTTTGTTTTGACATCTGTGGAATGTAAGAGTATCTCCTTCATGAATCTTTCTGGCAACCACAATACATGGAGAAAAACTAACAGATACAATTTTAGGATCATTTTGAAATACACCCTCTTTGGTCTATGGTGAATTCGTCAACTCCGCTTGACAGCAGTGATTTGCTAACTTTTTGGAGTTTCCATAGTGCATTGGGTTCATTTAATTTCGCAATACTCTCGACTGCCCCTCAAGTCAGTCTAATACATGGCCACGTTCTGAAGATCATTGCGACTGGTTTTTGTGTCGACACTGGCAGCGGTGGGTGGGCTCTGATTTCGTGATGGATAAAACCAGAAGTGCGTTCTGGTATCACAGATCCAAGGATATGGGAGGGATTTTGTGGACCTTGAGTTGATATCACGTGAACTTTCTCTTTATCATCCACAGCGGGGTTCAGGTACCCCAAGTCTGTCTTTGTGGTGTGTTAAACTGGCCTGTATTAAAAACTCTGTAAGAGCAGGAGGTATGGGGTCCGGAAACCTGGTTCTAATCCTAGCTCTGTCTCCTACCTGCCTTATGATCTCCCACTACATTCTGTACCTTTCTGTTGTGATTGTTTCTTCTTTAAATTAGGGAAGTAGAGGCGCCTGGTTGGCTGAGTCATTAAGCAACTGCCTTCAGCTTAGGTCATGATCCCGGAGTTTTGGGATCGAGCCCTGCATCAGGCTCCCTGGTCGGTGGGAAACCTGCTTCTCCCTTTCTCACTCCCCCTGCTTGTGTTCCCTCTCTCGCTGTGTTTCTCTCCGTCAAATAAATAAAATCTTTAAAAATAATAAACAAATAAATTAGATAAATAATCATTTTCTAGAGTAACTCCCATATATATATTATAAGGGGCAAATGTAGAAGCACAAGAAAAATTAAAGGGATTAGAGCATCACATGATGTTCTAAAGTTAGATGGTCCTTAACAATCATCTGGTCCAATTTTTATTTTCTAGAAGGAGGAAAGTGAGGCCCAGGGAGGGGAAATGAATTATGCATGATTATGTGGCTGAGTGATGTGATTTGCTCTTAAGAAATTTACCACGAAGGGACACCTGGGTGGCTCAGCCAGTTAAGTTTCTGCCTTCAGCTCAGGTCATGATCCCAGGGTCCTGGAATCAAGTCCCACATCAGACTCCCTGCTCAGTGGGGAGCATGCTTCTCCCTCTGCCTGCCGCTCCCCCCGCTTGTGCTCTCTCTCTGAAAAATAAATGAATAAAATCTTAAAAAAATATATTTTACCATGGAAATACAGGAATAAAAGGGAATAGCTAAAATCAGTCACTGGATTGGCCCCCAGTTATGTCTTAAAAGTTCACATCATTAAACGTCTATAAAGAAAATACAATTGCAACATTATAAATGAATGTACTCTTTAGACTCGTGCAAGGGGTCCTACTAGTACGTGAAATTACTATGTGGGACCAGGAATTCTACTAAATGCTGACGAGCCTGAGAAATACCACTGGCAGAATTAGCCTGCTCTGTCGCATGCGTCTGCCGCCACTGTTGTTGAGAAAACACTTCTGGGTATAGAATGTCATAGGTAATTTGTGTGTTGCCTCGTGACGGGTTTAAAGGATAGAACGAGGTCTTTCTGAAGGATCTGCCCTTGGGTTTTCATTTGAGTCCCAACACGACATGTCCTTTAGTAAACGCTGTGTATTGTTATCATTTCATTCCAGTAGATTCCACAAGATTCCATGCTGAAGGCTGCCCTTGCCTCTCTTTGCCAGATTCATCGTCAGCAATGGCCTGCAGACAAAACACGAGCTGTTTGAGATCATACTGGAGACTGTGGACAGAGCCTTACCCGTGGTGACCAGGAACAGGGGGCTGAGACTGGCTCAGGGGGACACGGGCCTGATCTCCCCTGACCTCCTCCAGCTGACCGACCCTGACACCCCAGCGGAGAACCTCACCTTCGTGTTGGTCCAGTTCCCACAACACGGCCAGCTTTGCCTGCGGGGGACGGTGCTGCTTCCACATAACTTCACTCAGCGGGATGTGGACAGCGGGGATGTTGCCTACAGGCACCTGGGAGGGGACTCCCTGTTTGACTGCTTTACCTTTGTGGCCACGGATAGGACGAACAAAGGCTTTGTTGTGGAGGGAAGAGTGCTCCAAGAACCTGTTTCATTCACCATCCAGGCAAGTATGACGAACCACGGGTCATTGCGGCAGATGTAGGGAAAACAACTTTCCTCCATTTCTTCCTTCTTCCTTTCTTTTTTTTTTTAAGATTTTATTTATTTATTGGACAGAGAGAGTGAGGGAGCACAAGCAAGAGTGACAGGCAGAGAGATAAACAGGCTCCCCACTGGGCAGGGAGTTTGATGTGGAACTCGATCCCAGGACTCTGAGATCATGACCTGAGCTGAAGGCAGACACTTAACCAAGTGAGCCACCCAGGTGCCCCTAATCTTCCTTCTTTTATTCAAATATGTGCTGTGTGGTGGGTATATATCATGCCAGGCATATCACCTTGAATCCACTTTCCTTGGATATAGCTTATCCTGTTCTGACACTTCTACCAACCATAGAAGAGGTAAATCTGCATGTCACCGGATACCTGCTGATTATGTAAAATAATCATGATTTTCCCTTGCTCTTTAGGCTCTTATTGGTCAGGATTTTCCAGGGTACAGCGCAAATGGAATGTGTATAGAGAAAGAGAAAGAAAAAAGAGAAAGAGTTATTTTCAGGAATTGTTCACCGTTGTAGAGTCTCCAGAATCTGCAAGACAGGCCAGCACGAGGGAAATTCTGACAGGAATCGATGTTGCAAGTCTTGATCCCAAAGGCAGTCTGGAGACAGAATTGCTTCCTATCTAGTGGACCTCAGTCTTTGCTCTTAAGGTCTTCAACTGATTGGACGAGGCCCACCTACACTATGGAGGGTAGTCTGCATTACTCAACGTCAACTGACTGAAATGTCAAACACAACTAAAAGATACCTTCACAGAAACATCCAGCCTCCTATTTGACTAAACAAGCAGCATCAGAGCCAGCAAAGTCGACATATAAAATGAACTATCACAGTCTCTAAGGTGGGATCAGAGCAGAAATGTGGGGAGTGATGGTGACGTAGAGTGGATGCTGGATGCGTCTTTGGCTCTAGGAAGTTCTGGGAAAATGTTATAAAATTGTGATGCACTGGAGAAGAGAGAAGGTACTGATGTTGTTGACACAGTGCGAAAGAACTACTTTGGATGTCATAAAATTCTCTTTTTAATTCTATGTTTTCATTCTTGATTGTCTCATCCCACTCTTCAACCTATTAATATATTTTTTCCTGACTCCTGAAGTGCCCACACTCGGTAGAGAAATGTAACTGTACTGTCCAACCAATAATGCTTTTCTCAGTCTACTTGGCTGCAAATTTATAGGAGTTATACTTTCTAAGTATGGGCATGAAAATTCCTTCCTACTCTGCAGAGCAGAGAAGGAAAAGGGAGTAGAATTTAGAAGAGGTATCAGAACTTAAATCAGGCCTAACCCAACACCAACTGTCACCTTGCAGAGCATAGTTACTGTAAGAGAACAATCTCTTGGTAGTTGCAGAATTTACTGATGGGAGAACGTTGGATATATGTTGTAAAAGTTCTTTTTCATCTGAAGTACAGGGTGTTTTTTTGCCATAAAATACAATTATTGTAGACAAGGAAAGCCTCAAACTTTCTCCCATAACACCCCTGAATTTCTGTTCTTTCAGAGCAGAGAGGTCAGGCAGTTTAGGGATTAAGTGACAGATGTCCTTCAGTCTCTTTCTTTCAAGCTTCTTCGGTAAGACAATGTAATGTCCACCACTGAGTCGCAAGTTGGTCCAAATAAATCTCCCAGGTGTGGGTGTACTACGGTCCCATCCTGAGGAGAACCGAGGGCAAAGCCGCCAGACTTCACAAGTAGAACGTGCGTGTGTTCTGATACCGGCACGCACAACCTGACATCCATGTTGTAGGAAATCATGGCTGTCCGACCGGGACCTTGCAGTCTCTTGCTGCCGTGAGTCTTGTACTCTTCTGTATACGGGGACAGGGCTGGCGGCGAGAGAGGAAGGACCGGTGTAGCGGCTTCTATGGTTTATGCGTGTCTGAGATGATTTTCAGTGAATCCAACGCAGGTTATCAAAGGATGTAGCCTTTTTTTTTTCTTTTAAAAAAAAAATGGACTTGGACCCTGATATTTTGAAATGCTTCTGATATACAAAGCCAAAGGACCTGTTTCTGAAGAAGTTTAATGGAATTAGGAGCAATCATGACCAAAGACACAACAGATCATGTGACCAGAGTTTTTATTTTTAAAATATTTTTAAAATGTATTTTAATATATGATTAATATATTAAAATAATTAATAAAAATATAAAATACATTTATATAACATATTTAGATAAAATTTAAATATAAATACATCTAAATATATAATAATATAGATTTTAAAAATATTTTAAAAACAAATGATCATAACAGACATTTATTCTTTTTGTAACACTTTTGTTTTTAAGGAAAATACAGCATTAAAAAAACCCGCACCTGCACTCTGCTGGTTATCTCATTGAAGATTTCTTTCGTGGCTCCAGGAATTTTTTTTTTCCTCACCTGCCATTCACCATCCCTCCTACTGGCCTCCTGGGCATCACAGGTGAAGCACCTTGCCCCCGGGAGGCCACGATAACTGTTCGACTTCTCACCTCCCATCCAACTGCCCAGCGCTTGGGGTTATCATGCACACTTTTTAGGAGAGGAGAATGACTATCACTTTTGAAAATTGTTTTTGCTTTTTTTTGTTTGTAAAATAATTGTTTGTTGTGAAGAACTCATAAACTACAGAAAGGGACAAGGAAAAAAAATCCTTCTCCATCACACCACTCAAAGATAACCACTTTTGGGGCACCTGGGTGGCTCAGTTGGTTAAGTGTCTGCTTTTGTCTCAGGTCACAATCCCCAGGGTCCTGACATTGAGCCCCGAGTCAGGCTCCCCTGCTCAGTGGAGAATCTGCTTCTCTCTCTCCCTCGGCCCCTCTCCCTGCTCGTACTTTCTCTCTCTGGCTGTCTCTCAAATAAATAAAATCTGAACAAGCAAAAAAGCAAACAAAGACAACTACTTTTGATGGCTTCCTTTCATTTATTTTGTGCAATTAAAAAAAATGGGAGGATATTATATGTACTATCAAGCATATTTTCTGTTTCTACTCTTTGTTATGTCATGAACATTTCCTGATGTCATTAGATCTTCCTTGAAAACATAATTTTTAAAGACTAAATAGTACTCAGTGTCAGGTACAGATGGTTTATAAATCCCCTGTTGGACTTCTGGTTTTATGGATTTTTTTGTTAGCTGCCATTACAAATTCTATTTAGTGAACGTATATATGAGTACCCGTAGTCATTTTGCGTACACATCTAATTATTTCTGCAGGACATACTCAAAAAAGCTGAAGTTTTGATCAGAGTATATATACATTTTTATTTTTTTATTTTTTAAAGGTTTTATTTATTTATTTGACAGAGAGAAACACAGCTAGAGAGGGAACACAAGCAGGGGGAGTGAGAGAGGGAGAAGCAGGCTTTCTGTTGAGCAGGGAGCCTGACACGGGACACTCATGAGTAATTGCCCATCTACTCAGTATTTTTACAAACTGAGTCTACCTGCTTAGTTACCTGGTTTTCATCCTCAGTGAAATAAATACACCAATACCTGTAAAACACTTTTCATTTTTTTCTTACCGAAGTCGTTCTGGCTTTTTTCGTTTGTTTTGTTTTTAAGACAGAGAGAGAGACAGAGATTGAGAGAGCGAGCACGAGTGGGAGGGGAGGGACGGAGAGAGGGAAAGAAAAAATCTTAAACAGGCTCCATGGTCAGTGCGAAGCCAACTCTGAGATCAGGAGTTGGACTCCTAACCCACTGAGCCACCCAGGCACCCAGCATTTCTGGGTTTTATTCAACATTTATGCCATTTGAGCAAAGACTTGCTCCCAAAATGTCCAACGCATTCGTGAGGCATATCCTTATGTATACCTTCATAAGCTTATTTCGATATATCACCAAACACTGGGGAAATGGAAGAATCCTCCTGTGGAGCTAATGTTAAGTTTGCAATAACAGTTCTTCGGTCAATGTTAATGTGTTCACTCAGCAAGTATCCCTTGAGCTGCCCTTTTGGTTCAGGTGCTGTGCCAGGTGCCAGGAAGAAAGGGAGTGGTAGGAGTGGAGACATGACGTCTGCCCTCAGGGAGCTTCTGTCCACATCGGGGCATCAGACGGTGGACAGTTAGCAAGCTGGGTCAAAGTGTACAATAGAAAGTTAGCCTCCTTTCCAGGCATTAGGATATTTACTGAGGACACTGAACGAGCCTGCCTATAACAGAAAGGAGTAAATGAGGAAGGTAAGGAATCTGATATTTGGGCTAGATAATCATTGTTAACCATTAAGACCCTATGTTGGTTGGAGATGAGAAACCTTTGTATAAGATTTTATGTCATTATTGACTATCCAGGTTGACCAGCTGGACAAAACAGCCCCCTACCTCACACACTTGCATTCCCCTTCTCAAGTGGGGCTCCTGAAAAACGGATGTTATGGGATTTACCTCACTTCCCATGTGTTGAAGGCATCAGACCCTGACACCGATGATGATCTGATCATCTTTAAGATTTTACGAGGCCCCCAACATGGACATCTGGAGAACACAACAACAGGTACTGCCTTCCTTAATCCTTGTAATTGCTCATCTTAAAATACCCTGTAGCTGGGAAGGCTGGAGAGTAATTTAATTAAGTGTAGGCCCATTTGGTAAACACTCCCCAAGGCTTACTGAAGGATGCAGTTTATAAATCAGTATTGATGCAAAAGAGGGTCTGAGGCTGAGCGGTCCTAAATTCATCTTGAGTGGGAGAATCAAAGACTGATATGCACCTGTTTATGGTTTACAATTCTTTTTAACAACCACACTGTAATATATTCAGAGGAACACACAGTGTCAGGACCAATTTCATTTTTGTGACTATTTTTTTTTCTAGCAGGAATCCTAAATGATGTCAGTTCATTAAACAAAAAGATTGGGAGGGGTATAATGGTTTCTCTGGATTGCATGTTATTTCTGTTTTATGAAGACAATGATCAAAATACGTCACTAAAAAGGATGGCACAGAATTAGAGATTTTATTACTGGATCTTCCTACTCTCCCTCTATTTTTATATTTTCTTTAAGGCATAATATTTCTGAGCCAAAGTAAAATTTAAAGCCTAATTTAAGCTTATTGCATATGAGTTTTAAGATACTTGCAATAATGTTAATTTCTTTAAAAATATCTACTTTAGCTGTTTTTAAGGCTGTGCTCAAAATAAAATCACCATATAATTTATCAGCTTTTATTTAATATTTTGTTTGATTCCCTGTGAAATTTACTCATTTCTTTCTTGTAGGTGAATTTATCCATGAGAAATTTATCCAAAAGGACTTAAACAGTAAGACCATTGTTTACATCATAAACCCATCTTTGGAAGTGAGTTCAGATATCATGGAATTTCAAATCATGGACCCCACAGGGAACACTGCCACTCCTCAAATGTAAATTGTTTTGCTTATTCAGTGGTCCTGTACATAATGTCCAGAGTATATCTGATTATGAATGTGAACTATTCTTTTTCAAACAAAATACAAGGATAAATTGGTAGACCATTTTAGCAGCTTATTGCATTTATTTTGGAGAAAGAATTTTCTTTCTAGTATGAGACAGTGGGAAAGCCAGTAGCCTTATAGGATATGGGAATATTAGGAAGTTAAGGTATAGAGTGCTGGATCATTCATATTACTCATGTAAGTACATGCACTTTGGCACACAGAGCAGTTTCTGTCTTGATAATTCACTCACATCCAGGACTGAACTTGCAGCCTCATAGACAGATCTGCAGCAAGAGGTCACTCTAGGACTGCGTTAGTTACTAGTCTTTGAAAATACCTACAGCAGGAAGAACGAGGTTATCATGAAAGGTCTGCAAAACATCTCTTCCCTCCAAAGAAACAAGAAAAACCCTCCCAAATGATTACTTGTGACTGCTTCTGTAAATTTAACAAGCCGATCACAGGTAAGATGAAGACACTGTAAAAGGAAATACTAGGTGACACTTAAAAAATGTACGAAATGTACAAGGGTATCAAATCCTCACGATGAACAAGATGAACAGACCATCCTAATATTTCAGACTGTGCCCCTGTTCTAAATTTCTCTGGAATTTAGAGCTTAATAACTTACCAGTTATCAGGTAATCACAGAAAGGTTAATGAGAGTCCGATTCTCCTCATGCTGTTTTTCTTTTGAAATATGACACTCTTTCCAGTGCTCTCATAGAAAAGTTGCTCATTTATCCTAATTTCAGTGTTTGCCTAACCCCGTTGATCTATACATTGTAAGAGAGTACAGCCCCTCTGTGGGCCTTTTATGACAGAATATGGAGGAAGGAAGAAAACAAGATTCACCTCTGTTCTCCCCTTTTAGTTTTTTTTGACTGCATTGTAGTTCTAACAATTGCCAGCAGAGGTCTCTATAGTCATTGTTAGAGAAATGTATCCTCAGCAAAATTCATTCCCAGAGTCCCACCTGCATTTGCCCTGATAAAGGGTGTTACCTGACCCAGACTCATAACCTTCACGGATTTTTATTAAGTGGCTATTCTATGCCACGTTCACACTACTAGATGCTGGGGAAATAGGCATGAATAAGGAAAACTTGGGCTTTGACATTAAAATACAATCATGAGTTTATAAAACTAAAATGGAGGACCACCACCCATTAAACTGATCTCGTGCAAGAAAACTGATTCCTCGGCATTACAGTCTTTATACAAAATAAATTACCTAATTGCAATTTCACATGAGTATCTCCAGTTCTCAAAAAAATGAGAAAAAAAAATCCTGTTCTAGAATCATTAATAAATTGATTACATTTGCTTTTTAATAATTCAACTAAAGAACAGGACTATTGACCACACTTGTTGCTGATGTAATGCTGACCGCTGCTTCTCCCCACGGTGAACATATCATGGCTGATAGGACTTTCTTTTTCTCCCACAGTAGTGCTAGATTGATATTGCTTCTCTTGCACAACCTTTTCATTCTACATTGTTACAAAGGACATTGCTTTTGAAGACAATTTATGTTGTTAGATAATTCTCAAATTCATAGGAGAATCCCAGAAGAATTTTATGACCTTAACTGAGGCTATTTTAAATAGACTGCTGCTTCTGTGACAGCAATGTTCATGCACCTTGCTGAAGAGATTTCTAAACCAGCCTGAAAGGCCTGGAACCTGCAGAAGAAGAGGATGAAAAATACGCCTACCAGGGGTTAACCCAGAAGGCATTTTGATTTGATTCTGACATATATTGCTTTCTTAGGGCGGTAGGGGGAGATAGAAGTTACTCGGCGCTTATCTTTGTAATTTGTGAATGGTATAGTTGTCTCTAACCTCAAAATAGATGTTTTTTGGGAACAAGAAGCCCATTAGCCCAGTAAGAAACAATGCTACAATGCTGTGAATAGTCATCTTTCCAAAACAGCCCACAAGAACCTAGTTACACGTACAATATCTATTACAGGTATTTGCAGTGCAATTGTTCTCTGCTCGCTCCTTCCTTCCTTCCTTCCTTCCTTCCTTCCTTCCTTCCTTCCTTCCTTCAGATTTTATTTATTTGAGTGAGTAAGAGAGAGCACAAGCAGGGGGAAGGGCAGAGGAAGAGGGAGAAGCAGACTCCCCCCCGCTGAGCAGACACCCTGATTCGGGGCTCCATCCCCGGACCCTGGAATCACTCCCTGAGCTGCAGGAAGACGATTAAGCAAGTGAGCCACCCCCGCACGCTCTACTCTGCTCCTCTGCTCTTTAATCATCAGAACCACCACTCAGTCAGGTACTATCATAATCCAGAGTTTATACACAGAAAACGGAAACACGGAGATAGGAGGTGACTCTTCTGGGCTCCTGCAACTACTTAGGGAAGGAGCTGGGATTCAGGTCCTGGAAGAGTGACTCTCAAGTCAATGGTTTTCCTTATTACACAGAGCTTCTTGGTCATGCTTAACAAGTCAGCTAAACTGACTTATCAGGAAAGGAGTAGGAGAAGACTTACCTCCCTTCTCTCTCTCCAGTCATTGGCCACCCAGGTAGCAAAAAAGGAGGAATGTATACTTTTCAAGGACTTGATGTTTTAGCTTTTTTTTTTAA
>PITA01024758.1:0-25673 GCA_004023965.1 Spilogale gracilis | reverse complement strand
TTTTTTTTTTTTTTTTTTTTTTTTTTTTTTTTTTGAGATCCCAAAGGTAAGTGAAATCATATAGTATTTGTCTTTCTGACTTATTTCGCTTACCATTATACCCTCTAGGTCAATCCATGTTGTGAATAGAAAGTGCTCATTGTTTTTTTATGAATGAGTAATATCTTGTTTATACATATAGTATCTTTTTTATCCATTCATTTATCCATGGACACTTGGTTCGCTTCCATATCTTAGCTACTGTAAATAATGCTGCAATAAACATAGGAGTGCACATATCTTTTCAAATAAGTATTGTCATTTTCTTTGAGTGAATACCAGCAGTGGAATTACTGGATCATGGTGTATCCTATTTTTATTTTTTTGAGAAACCTCCATATATTTCCATAGTGATTGCATTGATTTATACTCCCTCCAACAGTGTACAAAGGTTCCCTTTACTCCATATCCTTATCAGTGCTTGTCTTATCTTTTTATACTAGCTATTCTAACTGGTGTGAAGTGATTATCTACACTAGAATAAAAAGCCCAACAAAAGAAATCACCGACAGAATAAAATGCAACCTAGTGAATGGGAGAAGATATTTGCAAATGATGTATCTGATAAGTGGTCAATATCCAAAAATATATAAAGAATTTAAACAACTCAACAGCAAAAACTCAAACAAATGGGGGAGGGGCTGATAGACATTTCTCCAAAGGAGACATACAGATGGTGAAGAGGCACATGAAAAGGTGTTCAACATCATTCATCATCAGGGAAATAAAAATCAAAACCACAATGAGGTATCACATCACACCAGTCAGAATGGTCATTCTTTAATTAAACAGCTTTAGAAAACTCAAAAATAAGTACAAAGTTCACAGAAAATGAACTTGATATTTATAAAATTGTCTAGATTAATTATTACATAATGTACAAGGAAATTTGAAAACGTTCATTTATTTAATTGACTTATTGGCCTATACTGGCCTTATGTAAGTGTGTTATATATATAAGGACCTACTTAGCCAGAGAACAATGGGGATGTAAATTATAAACACTTAGGACCAGCGGGGAGCACCCAAATACCCTTAACCTCCCAGATCCTGAGCAATGGAGATGGAAATTAACTCTAGTCAGCTTGTGACTTGTGGGTTTGCCCTATAAAAGCTAGCCTAGGGCGCCTGGGTGGCTCAGTTGGTTAAGCATCTGCCTTCGGCTCAGGTCATGATCCTGGAGACCCGGGATCGAGTCCCACATCGGGTGCCCTGCTCGGCGGGAAGCCTGCTTCTCCCTCTCTCACTCCCCCTGCTTGTGTTCCCTCTCTCACTGTGTTTCTCTCTGTCAAATAAATAAATAAAATCTTTAAAAAAAAAAAAAAAGCTAGCCTAAGAGACAACAAATGGTCACTCTATCTCCATATGGCCCTCACTGGTCAGGTCCGGTCAGTGTGATTCTTGATGCTTGGCATTAAATAAAGCTTTGCTTGATTTTCACTTTTGTAGCAGCCTTGTTCCTTTAATCATGGACCCGTTGTTGGGGGCTTGTCCAGGATTAAACAACAAGGGCTGAGCCAGCATCAGAATTTGTGAAAAGCCTCCGGAGTTAGGACTTGGTAAGATCTCAAGATTTGGTTCTGTCTTTGTGTTTGTGGCACTCCAGGGGTAGGCCCACTGGGGAGAAACTGAATGCGGTATTGCTCCCCAGGGCCGGAGTGAATGTGGGGATGCCCCATCCTTCCTTTGGTTGGTTGCCAGGAGGGTTGAGCCCCCCTTTGGGCAGCCGTTTGGGTGGCCGAGGGGACTGAGAAAATCCCCTCCAGCAGCAGGTTGTGTTTTTGAGTTGGAAATATATTTTGTATGACTTACCACCTTGTCTAGGAAGGGCAGTTGTGTTTGTGGTTGTCTTTGTCTTGTCTTCCTGTTATTTCTTGTGTTGTTTGTTGTTTGTGTTGTTTGTTGCCTATGAGCTGGTCCCACAATAGGAAACCAGGGACAATTGACTGAATCTTCCCATCAGACCAGGTAGGCCCAGGACCACTGCCAGTCAGACCTGTCCTATTGGATGGAAAGGGAGCCTGATCACCTTGCATTAGTCAGGGGCACCCGGCGGGGGAGGGTCCAACCTGTCTGAATGTGAAGAGTGCCTGAGTGTGTGTGTGTGTCTGTCCAGCTCCACCGCTGTGGCTACAGAGTCTGAGTGGCCTGCACTCTGAGTCTCACAGAGCGTCATGTGGAAAAATGGTCATCTATTCCAAGGAGTAGCCTGGTCCAGGGCTTATACAGTAGACCTTAGCTAAGACTCTCCTAGTTCCTGTGAAGGACGTGAGCAGGACAGCATCTGAGAATGCCCCACCCTTTGTCTGCGACATCGTTCACAATGGGAGAGAAGCCCAGTAAACCCACTGTCCCAGATTGTTTGCTTAAACTACTGTTAAGTGATGGCTGTGAGGCTAACTAGGATATCTGACCCTAGGTGAGCCCAGTGATAGAAACATTTCCCAGAACTCGGAGCTGGAAAAAGTTTTATTTGAATGATAAATGCATTGGACATTTAGGTCTTTTCCAAATAGGATTAAAAGCTAAGTCATTAATTACAGGACATAGGTTGTGCTTTTGACTTCTTATGGCAAAGAGACTAAGGATATTTGAATCTGTTGGTAAACATGTTTTGTGCTTAACTGATTAATAAATTTGCCTTCTAAAGAATTCTGGTGTAACAGTTTATAATCATCTACTCCTTAGTCTTCACTGGAGATTAAGGTTTCTAAAGAGTGCCAAATTCTGCTAACTGTTACTAAGACTGATGGAAATAAGGGGAACAACCCTGTACATGATCATACATTACTAAAAAAAGATTGATAATGTAAATAGTTGCTTTCTCTTTGCTTGGATCAATAACAGTGTTTGTTTCTGAGTTTTTACAATTGTGATTGTCTTGCAAAATGAGTTTCATCTTCAAGGAAATTCATATAAACATAGGGGAAGTCTCCGTTTCTCCTGCCAGGCTCTGTTGGGGGGACTCCGGTGGCTGCAAGGAGGCCCATAAATTTATCCAAAATTAGTGTGGTAACTCAAGGTAAGGATGAGTCCCCAGGGGCTTTTCTGGAAAGGCTTATTGAAGCCTATAAAATATACAGCCTGATCAACCCTGAGGCACCTGGGAACCAGAGGCAGGTAGGAGATGGTCAACGGAAGAAAAAAGCTTAAATGCGGAGAAAGCAAATGGGGAGCAGATCAGAGTGATTACTGCAAAGCCGGCTCCAAACCCAAACTTTGGTAGCTGCCCTGTGGCCAGCCGGCTTCAGGAGCCAAATGTCAAGGGTGCCCAATGCGCCTTACTGGGGGCCTCTTTCAAATGTGGCACCAAAGGCCACTGGGCCTGTCATCGTCCAAAGCCAAGGGAACCAACCAAATGGGTGCCCTCAATGCTGGAAAATGGGCCACTGGAAATCCAACTGACCTGGCCTCGGGGCATCCCTGGTACCTCAACGTGGAGGAATCTCCGACCCAGCAAGTCCTACATTCCAACTGCTGGGACTGGATGATTACTGATGGAGCCCAGGCTCGGAAACCCCCATCACCCTTGCCGAGCCCAGGGTTACGCCTCAGGTAGGAGGTAAGTCCATCTCTTATTGGAAGATTTAAAATATTTATAAGAATGTGCTAAAATGCACTATGAAAGGGATTAGGCTAAGACCTGGATAGAAAGAGGGAAAAGAGAGAGAGAGATAGGGAACCAGGACATAATTGGGAAGTGGATTTTACAGGAATGAAACAAGGAAAATATGGACACAAGTACATGTTAGTTTTTGTGGATACATTTTTAGGCTAGGTAGAGGCTTTCTCCACCAAACAGGAGACGGCAGGGATTGTAGCCAAAAGCTACTAGAGGAAATAATTCCTAGGTTTGGATTGCCTCTCACGATCGGGTCAGATAACAGCCTTGCATTTTTGAATTCAGTCTCACAGGCATCGGCCAAGGTCGTCGGCACAAATTGGAAACTACACTGTGCCTACCGGCCCCAGAGTTCCGGGCAAGTAGGCAGAATGAACCAGACTCTTAGAGACCTTGACAAAGTTGGTTCTAGAGACTAGTGGATGGGTGGATCTCCTTCCCTTCACCCTACTTTGGGCGTGATGCACACCGTATTTAAACAAGTTTACCCATTTGAAATAATCTTTGGGAGACCCCCTCCTCTCTGCCCACAGCTATAAGAGAAATGACTAGAATGACCAGTCTGTACTCGTCACTGCAGATGCTGCAGTCTATCTTAAAGGGAGCCCACACAGGGGTCCGAGTCGCCTACACTGAGTTGGAGGTGAACCTGCTTCCTTACCTACCTGGAAACTTGGTTTGGATATGCCACCACCAAGTTGCAAACTTGGAACCTCACTGGAAGGGACCATTCACTGTTATCCTGGCCACCCCCACGGCAGTAGAAGTAGAAGGCATCAGGACCTGGGTTCACATGTGTCATGTCAAATGAGTTGAGGACGAGGATGCCCCCAGAGATGGAAGCTGCTGCCAATGGACCTCACCGACCATGGACTAAAGCTAAGACTCAAAAGACAATAACTTCATTGTTACTTTTATTGTTGCCTAATGGTATGGGATCTTCTGAGTCACCTCATATATTTGGGAGTGACTATGAGCATAATTTTTCCATCTGTGTGCAACTGGCTCTAATTATTAATTCTCTTTCTTACCTTTTCCTGGGTAATTGAAATTGGTCATGGTAGATTTTGTTTCATAGAATTGAAAGTTTGGCTTTTTTTTTTTTTTTCTTTCTGTTACTAAGTTTGGAGTATAGATCTGGGAAAGAGGTTTTATTTAGCAGAAGAATCAAAGATTTTACCTATTCCCCCAAAAAAGGGGTGGATGTAAGGACCTACTTATCCAGACAACAATGGGGATGTAAATTATCAACATTTAGGACCAGGTGGGAGCACCAAAAGCCCTTATTTTCCCAGATCCTAAGCAATGGAGATGCAAATTAACTCTAGTCAGCTTGTGGCTTGAGGGTTTGCACTATAAAAGGTAGCCTAAGAGACAAGGAGTGGTCGCTCTCTCTCCATAGAGACGGCCCTGACCAGTCAGGGTGCTGACTGGTCAGTGTGATTCTTGATGCCTGGCATGAAGTAAAGCTTTGCTTGACTTTGGCTTTTGTATTAGCCTTGTTCCTTTAATCACGGACCTGTCAATATATATTTGTCTTATATATATATTAGAAATGTTATAGTTAAGGATTCCTCTCTGTAATTTTACATTACTAGGCATGCACAAACTTGAGTTTAAAATTGTATGTATTTACAAAAAAATAAAATATAGCTCAGTAATGACATTATTTTTTGGCAATTAAACAGTAATTTCTGTGCTGAACTCTGTTTAGTAACCTGATAAGGGAACTTTATTGGGTATTTAATATATATCTTGAGTTCTCTGTTTTACTGTTAAGTATTTGGTAGTCAAAATTCTTCCAGTGTTAAGTGATAAATCAGCTTCTTACTATTTTTTTAAATTTTTATAAAGATTTGTATTTACTTATTTGACAGAGAGAGAGAGAGAACAAACAGGGGGAGTGGCAGGCAGAAGGAGAGGGAGAGGGGCACCTGGGTGGCTCAGTTGGTTGGGCGACTGCCTTCAGCTCAGGTCATGATTCCGGAGACCCGGGATCGAGCCCCACATCGGGCTCCCTGCTCAGTGGGAAGCCTGCTTCTCCCTCTCTCACTCCCCCAGCTTGTGTTCCCTCTCTGGCTGTATTTCTGTCTGTCAAATAAATAATAAAATCTTTAAAAAAAAAAAAAAAAGAAGAAGAAGGAGAGGGAGAAGGAGAGTAGAGAGAGCCTGCTTATAGACTATATCCCAGGATCCTGGAATCATGACCTGAGCAGAAGGCAGTCACTTGGCCAACCGTGCTGCCCAAGTGCTCAGCTTCTTAGTCTATTTCATTGAGAGTATTGGGGCCCTCTGAATTTCACTGTGAATTAAACAGGGAATCCTGGGAAGAACATCCTGTGTTCTCCTCATTGGATATTTTTTTTTTTTTTTTACTTTTCCTCTCAATACCTTTCCTCTTGTCAGTACATTTCCTTTTATTTATGGGAAAATTGAGGTTTCCAGGCAACAAGCTACCTCAGGGAGCTTGGAACTTTAAACAAATAAGAGTGAGAGTGACCGAGAGAGAGGAATTTTTAACTTTTCCATCTAAAGCTATATATTTTACTTTAAATCTCCATTAAATTTGATAATCCACTCAATTTGTCTTACCAAAGAAGTCTTACAAATAATCACTATACAATGTACATGTCTTTATTCTGTTGTTTTAAAATATTTTATAAGCACCTCAGATATATAACTGCATATTTCTATGTTTTGTACTAAACATTGATAAGCACATAGTTGGAGCTTATACTAATGCTAGTTAGAAAATAAAAACATTGGGGTGCCTGGGTGGTTCAGTTGGTTAAGCGACTGCCTTCAGCTCAGGTCATGATCCCGGAGACCCGGGATCTGAGCCCCACATCGGGCTCCCTGCTCAGCGGGAAGCCTGCTTCTCCCTCTCTCACTCCTCCTGCTTGTGTTCCCTCTCTCACTGTGTTTCTCTCTGTCAAATAAATAAAAATATTAAAAAAAAGAAAATAATAACATTAATGGTATTATTATTATGCAAGGCACTATGTTAAATGATTATGTATACTACTATTCTATCTTTATAATAGCTTTCACATAGATTCTAATTTTCCTAATTTACTGATAAAAATAAAAGAAAATAATAATAAGTAACTTACAAGAAGCACAGCCAGGTCTATGCAGTAACCCAAACTTACTTCAGATTTGCCTAACTTCAAAGTTTGCTATCCATTATAAAATATTATTAAACATGAAACTGATCTGTTCATAACTTTGTGCTTAAACTTATGAGAAACTTCACCAATTAGTTTACTCATATTATTATCACTTATTGCATGGCAGTTTGACATTGAGAAAACTAAAAAAAGAATGTTTTAATTAGCTTACCATGTAGGGTTTGTAGTTATCCTTGCATATTGTAGGAGACAGAGGATAAGCTAAACACACCTATGAATTTAAGGGCATAAGGAAGAAAAAATTGAGTCCCCATTCTTACATAAGGGAAGTATAATCCGTATATCCTCTGAATATTGTTTACTTCAAACATCTGGTGCTACTTATTCTGAGGAATAAAACACTGCAGACAGTTTTCAATTGTTTAATTAAAAATGCAAAACAACAAAGTATATAAAGTAATCCTGAGATCAATAAAATTTTATTATTTTAATTAAAGTCTCAGAAACCCAGGCCATAGGTGTCAGGTTTTCAAAATGCAGGTTTTTTTCTTTCTTCCTTTTTCTTTTTTTACCGTCTTTTTAAAACCAAATATGTCACACTCTATTGTCAGGGGATCAGTACACTAAGTTGTGAAAGGAAAAGAAATTCTTGAGAGAGCTGAATACAGAGTTGTTTGCAAATAGCCCCATGAAACACTGAAACATTTCTGGCAAAAAAGGAAGTGGATTAGAGTTAGCTAATTAACCAATTTGTTAATTCATTAAGATAAGTAAGCATATTTCAATTAGAGATAAGTTGTATATTGAAGTATATATCAGATATTCATAGTAGACAATGTATACATATAATCAAAAACTACACAATGAAAGGAATATTATATAAATTATTTTTATAAAATAATGTAATGAAAGTGCAATTTCATAGCTTTCAATTAAAAACATGATCTAGGTTTCGATCTGCTATGTTCATTATTTATTCATTTATTTGATTCCATTAGAATCACTGCACAAACTTATTCATAGGAAATAGGCTTGCAGGGAGAAGTGACACATCTATAATATCTATGTGGAGAACGATATCTATGATTTTTGAGAAATGATTATCACACAATTCAAATAGGAAAAAAAATCAAAACTATCCCATGATGTTAGTGCCATTGCAGATAATCTAATAGATACTTTCCCACACTTCTTTAACTATATTGTTCAATTCCTACACTTCCTTTATAACTACTCTAGGGGCCTAGGGCAGGCTGTCTCAAGATGGGCCACTTTGGAGTAAAGATTACTTTGAGTTAAAAGTAATCAAAACCCAGCAGATGCAGGAGAAGTTGTTTGTCTCCCACTCAACTGCCTACATTTACAATGCAAAGGAGAGCCTGTACCAAAAGAGAGCTATGAACTCCCTTTACCCAAGAGATTTATCTGCAAAATAAGGCAACTTTTGTTTTTCCCAACATCTCCTTTCCTTTCTTGCTAATAGTTTTTCTCACTTTGTTTCCTCAGACCCTACTCTTTTCCTTAGCTCCTACAAGCTTCATGTTGTTTCATTGTCTTTGGAATTTTCATGCCTGTGTGGATTCCCCTATTAAATGTGATTTTCTCCTGTTAATCATCAATTTAATTCTAAGTCCAACTGGAATGGACCTTGTAGGTCAGAGGAAAATCTTCCTCCCATCATTACTCAAACCTATTGTAAGGTTTTGGGCATTGGTGAGGACAAACGGCAGAGAGAACTAGTAAAGGAGAGAACCAGGTGAAGCAAGTGGTTTGAGTAGGCTTTAATGGAGGCACTCTGGGGCGAGGTTCCCTGGTCCTGCAGAGAGGAGAGCAGGGAAGTCCCCTGGTGGGGTTGGCGGTGCTTATTTTTATCAGTGGGGTTTCTGGCAGATTTTAGGCAGGATTTTCTAGGCAAGGGGAGTAAGGTTCTGGGGTGGTGTGATCTCTGGGGAATGCATGTTGCATGTGTGTGGGGGGGGTGAGTTTTGCTTATTCACCGTGACACAGCATTCTGAAAGCGGGAAGTTCCAAGATGAAGGGTCCCAAGGAGTGGTGCGGACAGGTGCGGTGGCCATATTGCAGGCTGTTCCTAGGCCCACCACCCCAACACCTGTGTCTTCTCTGACCCTTTTCCTCTTACTTCTAAGTTCAGTTACTTAGGGCACCACTGGTTTTCCTACTGTCTTTTGTCTTACCCATGCATTAGTAACCATCCTATGCTATTTCAATGGCATGTTTAGTATTCTTTTCTACTATTTGGTCACCAACAATTTTATATAATTTACATATAATGTATACGTTTAAGGTATACAATGTATTAATTTGATATATTTATATATTATAACATACTTACCATCACAAAGTTAGCTAATACTCTATTGAATCTTATGATAATTTCTTTTTATGTGGTGAAATCAAATAAGATCCAGTCTCTTAGCAACTTTGAAGTTTATAATGCAATATCATTGGCTATAATCTAGCCGCCGTGTTTTGAGTAGCCTTGTGGAGATACTCACATGGCAAGGACTGATGTCTTTTAATTGGTAATTATAATCCCCTTCTTTTGAGATGCCAAAATGGCTTTAATTGCTCTATTTTTAGCCACAACCTCATGGTTTACTTGTTTGATCCTGACATAAGACTAAGGATGGTCTACACTATCCAGACCAACTATCAAACTTATAATCAGAGCATCACAAGAAACATTTGGATACATATAGCAGTAATGACTTTGGAAAACACCAACTACAGAAGGCCATAGAGAAAGAAAGAAAGGGCTAAAAATCCTGTCATTTTAAGTGATTTTTCTACTAAGAACCTTATAATGTAATCCCTAGAGAAACTATAAGATAGAACTTTTCTAGATTTCTGTAGATGCTAATGGATATAATTATCAGTTTCATTGGAAAAGGAGTTTAAGGGATTTAATGGAAGGGGCTATGTGTTAGCTTGCTAAGGTTGCCATAATAAAATACCATAGACTTTGTGGCTTCAACAACAGAAATTTACTTTGTCTAGTTTAGGAAGCCAGAAGTCCAAGATCAAGGTGTTAGCAGGTTTGGTTTGTTTCGAGGCCTCTCTGCCTGATGCTTTCCATGTGTCCTTACATGTTTGTCCCTCATCTCTGCATGCACATATCTGATATCTTTTTCTCTACAAACCCTAATCTCACCTTCTTATAAATACAAAAGTTCTATTGACTTCTGCCCATCCCAATCCCTCTTTATTTTAATTATTTATTTAAGTGCCCTATGTCCAAATAGATATAACCTGAGGCACCAAGGTTTAGGGCTTCAACATAAGAATGTGAGTGGGGCACAGGGCACAGTTCATCTTATAACAGAATAGCAGGCTTCCTTTTGTTCTTGATCATTAGGTTATACTTAGTCATTCAGTTCATATGTTGCCTATAATGTTCTATTAATGGAAATTTGATCCTAGTTTAGACTTAACAGATTTAATTTGTTTTACTTGTCAATTATCTTTATAGTGGGATGATTGAATGAAAGGTCAATTAATCAATACATTGTCATAGAACCAACTGTGTTCAAATACATACAGACTCAAACATTGCAGGTGGAACAAATATATTACTCTCTCTTTCTAAATAATCACTACTGGAATTTTTGACAAAATTGAGAATCTGAAACAGTTTCAAAAATAGTTTAACATGTTCACATTTTCATAATTGTATATGAATACCTCACAGCCACTCAAAAAAAATGCATATATTTATTTCCTTTTTTTTATTTGGTATGAAGTATAATAAGAATAAAAGCCAAAGAAAAAATGATATTGCTTTACCTTTAATAAATTATATGTTTTTCATTCTGTTTATTTTGATTTAGGCTTTAAAATAATTTTAGAAGTTGAAGAGACTTGATTTCAGACCTTGGCTTGACGGTTTCACTAATTGTGTAATCTTTAGCAAGATCTTCAAGCATAAGTGTATTCATCTTTAAAGGAGGAGAAAAATCACATCAAACTTGTAGTAATTATACATGAAAAATGAATGAGTAAAAAAAATTAAACGTGGAAATTGCTGAAAATAAAAAATGGTATATTGATAAGGCTTTTTAAAATTGTTTTGTAAAATAATTTGACATATACTCTGGAAACATAACAATGTTATGTGACAAAATGAGTGAAAGAATAAACTGTCTCTTCTAATACAAGTCTTGAAGTATTTTCTGTTCTCCGGGAAATACTGTCTTGATATGCTAAGTAGAAGAGCAATTTGTTTAAGAGTCATTAATCTCAATTAGCTTTATTTTCCACCAGAAAGTTGTTCAAATGACCTTATTTATGCAAATTAGGCCTAATTATTCCCAATAAAGGAGCTAAGTTCAATTATCTGATATCTTGGAGGTCAGCCAGTGCTTTTTGTCCCAAATATTTCAAACCTTCAGGAACTCATTTAACATCTCTTTTAACAAAATGCCCCTTATGGCACCTAGGATTTATAGAACTAGTAATATAATTTGTAATTTACTTAATTTGTAATTTACTGCATTTTGCCTTATCAACATATCTTAATCATGGCTTTACTTTAAGCTAACTTTGTATAATCAGAGGTACTGTAAAAACTAGCAGCATTAACTTCACTTCAAAACTGAAACATAATAAAAGGAAAATTATGAATGTGAATGTCTCGTAAAAGAAAGTAAAGTTTTACAATTTCTAAAACCTATCATAATGTTTCTGGCATCTTTGTTGACCTTAAGCATTAGTTCACCTAGATCCAAGCTAGGGAGAAACGCTTATGTCTTTAGGTCTTCACAGGTACTGGTATTTTTTGTCGGATGTATACTTTTGTGCATGCATGATTTTGTCTGTGTGTATGTTTGTGTAGGAGGTAGGAAATAAAAACTAAGATTATAGGTGCCAAAAATAGATATAATCATTTAACACTCAGATCTATTAGGTACTAGTAGTATGAATTTTAACAAGTTAGACTGTTTTCTCGTATTTATACTTAGAAAAATATTCTCACTGTTCAATCAGGATTAAGTGTGATAGTTCATGAAAGTGCTTAGTATAGTATTTTATAAATGAAGTATTTAAATAGGATAAACCATTATTATTGCTCTGTTTGTTGACATCCTTCTCAGCGCTAGTGAGTATATAACTTTGTTTGGTGAAGCACATCCTAAAGTGACATACTGTTGCTGATTTACTTAGAGTTCAACAAATGCAAACACATAAAATATATTAACTTTCAGGCCCATTTGATACCTTTGAGAACACAGATGAAGCAAAATAAAAAAAAATAAATAAATACCTCTCAAGTCCTGTAAACAAAAATTTGGGTATTTCTTTTATCATATATTGACTATTGCTATGTTGCTAAGCCAATAGATAATTTTGCATGAAATAATTTTGGCCTTCTCAATATTTTTCTTCTAAATCCAATGACTGTTCAAAGATTGTATAGGAGGTGCCAAAATGCTTTACAATCAGCTTATATTTCACTGTCCTAAAAATAATGCTGTTGCTGAGATTAGTTACAATGAAACAGGCTTCTGGAAAAGTTGTATTTTCTTGGATGAAATTTAGAGTACAAAAATGCTAAAAACTTGTAAATTTCTCCCATTTACTTAGATTATCTGATTATACTGTCCCATGGAAGAGTGAAATGATAAAACTTTATTTTATTCTTACAGAAAGATAAAACTCATCATGACTTTGTCACTTTATAGTTTATTGTGATTAAAAAACACCCCCAGAAAAGATGCTCCTGCCCTAATCCCCATAATCTTTGAATAAATTAGACCGGAGAAGGAATTTTTCAGATGTAATTATGGTTGTACTTAAAATAGGGAGATTGGGGGATCCAATCTAATGACACAAACTCTTCAAATTCAAGAGCTTTATCTGAATCAAAGCAGAGGAGCAAAGAGACAGATGGAGAGATCAAAGAAAGTTGCAGAATGTGAAGGCCTTAACCCATTACTGGTTACTGCTGGCTTTGGAGATGAAGATGGTGCTAAAGGGATGTGGAAGGCATCTAAAATGTGAGAATTGCCTTGAACCAATAGCCAAAACCCAGAAACCTCAGCCTTAAAACCATGAGAAACTGAGTTAGACCAACAACCTACATGACCTTGAAAGGAGATCCTTCTTCAAATCCTCCAAAAGAAACATAGTCTTGCTGACACCTTGATTTTCCACCCTGTGAAGTCTGGAGCGGAGAAGCAGCTGAGCCCAGAGTCCTGGAATACACAATGGAGACAATAAAAGAATATTTTAAATGGCTGATTTTGTGGTACTTTGGCATGCTAATAATAGAAGATTAATACACTCAATGCCTTTTTCAGTATCCATGCTGCTGATATTTATGAACCCAGTTCAATTTGGGTAGGAGAGGAGTGACTTTCATTCACACTTTACAACTCTCTTTTAAAAACTTACTTTCTGATATTTCTTTTTCTTTTTTTAAAGGTTTTATTTATTTGACAGAGAGAAACACAGCCAGAGAGGGAACACAAGCAGGGGGAGTGAGAGAGGGAGAAGCAGGCTTCCTGCCGAGCAGGCACCCCGATGTGGGACTCGATCCTGGGTCTCCAGGATCATGACCTGAGCCAAAGGCAGTCGCCCAACCAACTGAGCCACCCAGGCACACACTTTCTGATATTTCTGCTTAATTTTTTCCTCATTTTTAAAAAACACATCACATTTATTGTTGCTATTTATTTATTTACTTACTTATTTGTTATCTCTACAACATTTGGGGACAATTAATTCTAAGAAATAGAATTGATCAAAACCATGGGACCATTCTATTGGAATACATGTGCTTTCTTGAAAGCATAGAACATGGAGTCCAACTGTGGCACACAAACTGTAAGGTGACTTTCATCATCCAACCTCCTATTGTTCGTGCACCTAAACAGTGGGGACTGTGACTTTCTTATGACAGAGAATAGGATAAAGATGATGGGATGCATGTAATTACATTATATAGATAGTAATGTCTACCTTTATAGGTGAGACTCTCCTTTGCTGGTTTTAAGAAAGCAATCAGACCTGTCAGTTAGAAATTTACAGCAGCCTTCAGCCAGAGCTCACATATTTAATGCTGTGAGCAATCATGAGCTTGAAGGCATGTATTCCTCAAACAGATCTCAAGAAGACCACATTTCCAGCTAATACCTACATTGTAGTTTTACAAAACCTAAGCAAAGTACATAGCTAAGCTGTACTCAAACTCTTAACCAAAAGAAACTAAGATAATAAATGTGTGTTGTTTTAAGCTATTAGTTTGTGGCAACATCATTACAAAGCAATAGATAAATACAACATTTAAATAAGTAGTAATGTTAAATGATGTCTATTGCTGCTACTACAAAAATACAAGGTCAAGACAAAGTTAGGCAAGTATTTTTTTCCAGGTGTAATTATATTATTTTCAATTTTTATTATTGTATTTTATTTTATTATTTTATATCATTTTATTATTTTATTTATTAATTTAAATTCATTTAGCCAACATATAGTACATCACTAGTTTCAGAGGTAGTATTCAATAATTCCTGTTATTGAGGTGCCTGGGTGGCTCAGTCATTAAGCCTCTGCCTTCAGTTCAGGTCATGATCCTGGAGTCCCGGGATCCAGCCTCGCATCTGGCTCCCTGTTTGGCAGGAAGCCTGCTTTTCCCTCTTACTCCCTCTGCTGGTGTTTCCTCTCTAGCTGTGTTTCTATCTGTCAAATGAATAGTCTTAAAAAATAATTCATCAGTTGCTCATAACACCCAGGGCTCATCATATTACATGCCCTCCTTAATGCTGATCATGAATTTACCCCATCCCTCCACCCACCTCCCCTTCAACAACCCTCATTTTGTTTCCCAGAGTTAAAAGTCTCTCAGGGTTTATCTCCCTCTCTGATTTCTTTGCAGTTCTCCCTGCTTCCTGTTCATATTCTCAGCACTGTTTCCTATACTCCACATGTGAGTGAAACCATATGATAATTGTCTTTGATTAATTTACTTCACTTAGCATAATACCCTCCAATTCCATCCATGTCAATATAGCTGGAAGGCATTCATCTTTTCTTATCATTGAGTAATATTCCATTGTATATAGATACCACATCTTTATCCATTCATCTTTTGAAGAACATCTCAGCTCTTTCCACATTTTGGCTATTGTGGACATTGTTGTTATGAACATTGGGGAGCAGGTGCCCCTTCATTTCACTACATCTGTATCTTTGGAGTATATATCCAGTAGTGCAATTGCTGGGTTGTGGGGTAGCTCTATTTTAAGCTTCTTGAGAAACTGCCATACTGTTTTCTAGAATGACTGTACCAGCTTACATCCCCACCAACAAGTGTAGGAAGGTTCTCCTTTCTCCACATCCTCACCAAAATTTATTGTTTCCTGTTGTTAGTTTTTGCCACTCTGATTGATGTGAGGTGATATCTCATTGTGGTTGGATTTGTATTTCCCAGATCTCAAGGAATCTTGAACATTTTTTCATGTGTCTGTTGGCCATTTGGATGTCTTCTTTGGAGAAATGTCTTTACTGTTTTCTGCCCATTTCTTGACTGGATTATTTGTTTTTTGGGTGATGAATTTGCTAAGTTCTTCATGGATATTAGATACTAGGCCTTTATCTTATATGTCATTTGCAAGTTTATTCCCCCATTCTGTAGATTGTCTTTCAGTTTTATTGATGGTTTCCTTTGCTGTGCAGATTTTATCTTGATGAAGTTCCAAACATTTATTTTTGCTTTTGTTTCCTTGCCTTTGGAGATATGTCTAGCAAGAAATTGTTGTGGTTAAGGTTGAAGACATTGCTGCCTATGTTCTCCTCTAGGATTTTGATGGATTCCCTCTCACATTGAGGTCTTCGATCCATTTTGAATTTAACTTTGTGTATGGTGTGGAAAATGGTCCAGATTTATTCTTCACCATGTGGCTGTCCTATTTCCCCAGGACCATTTATTGAAGATTGTTTTGTTGTTGTTTATTTGTTTATTTTTCCATTGGATATTCTTTCATACTTTGTTGAGGATTAGTTGACCATAGAGTTGTGGGTCCATTTATGGATTCTCTATTCTGTTTTTTTTTTTTTTAATCTATATGTCTGTTTTTGTGCCAGTACCATACTGTCTTGATAACTACAACTTTATAATAAAGCTTGAAGTCAGGCAATATGATTCCACAGCTTTGATTTTCTTTCTTAATATTCCTCTGAATACTGGGATGGGGGAACTTTTCTGGTTCCATAAAAATTTTAGGATTATTTGTTCCACCTCTGTGAAAAATGTCAATGGTATTTTGATAGGGGTTGCATTGAATGTGTATTGTTCTGGGAAACATAGATATTTTGACAATATTTGTTCTTCTAATCCATGAACATGTAATATTTTTCACTCTTTTTCTGTCTTCTTCATTTTTCTTTCATAAGTGTTCTGTAGTTTTTAGAGTAAAGATCCTTTACCTCTTTGGTTAAGTTTATTCCTGGGTATCTTATGTTTTTTTGTTGCTATTGTAAATGGGATCTATTCCTTAGTTTCTATTTCTTC
The DNA here is from genome assembly GCA_004023965.1 of Spilogale gracilis. Lineage (NCBI taxonomy): Eukaryota > Metazoa > Chordata > Mammalia > Carnivora > Mephitidae > Spilogale > Spilogale gracilis. Next base: position 9,349 of record PITA01024758.1, on the reverse strand, counting down.
TGTCTCGTTTTAGTGTAAGAAAATACAACTGATTTCTCTGCATTGATTTTGTTATGTTGCTGAATTGCTGTATGAGTTCTAGTAATTTTGGGAGGGAGTCTTTTGTGTTTTCCACCTAAAGTGTCATGTCATCTCTGCAAAGTGAGGATTTGATTTTTTCTCTTTGCCTATTTCAATGTCATTTATTTATTTTTCTTATTTCATTGCTAAGGCTAGGACTTCTAGTACTATGTTGAATAATAGTGGTAAAAGTGGACATCCCTTCCTTGTTCCTAACCTTAGGGTAAAAGTTCTCAGTTTTTCACTTTTGAGAATGATATTGACTGTGAGTTTTTTTATAGATGGTTTTCATGATACTGAGGTATGTTCCCTTTATCCCTATGTTGTGGTGAGTTTTAATCAAGAAAGGATGCTATATTTTGTCAAAGGTTTTTTTCTGCATAAATTGAGAGGATCAAATGGTTCTTGTCTTTTCTTTTATTCATGTGATCTTCCAGGTTGATTGGTTTGTGAATGTTGAATCACCATTGCAGTCCAGGACTATCCCACTTGGTCCTGGTGAATAATCCTTTTAATGTACTGTTGGATCCTATTGGCTATTATCTTGCTGAATATTTGCATCCATGTTCATCAGGTTTATTGGTCTATAAATATCCCTTTCAGTGTTTTTTTTTTTTTTTTCTGGTTTTGGGATCAAGGTAAAGCTGACTTCATAGAAAGAGCTGACAGTTTTCCTTCTGTTTCTATTTCCTGAAACAGCTTCAGTAGAATAGGCATTTCTTCTTTAAATGTTTGATAGAATTCCCCTGAGAAGCCATCTGGCTCTGGGTTCTTGTTTGTTGGGAGATTTTTGATTATTGTTTCATTTCCTTGCTCATTATGAGTCTGTTAAGATTTTCTATTTCTTCTTATTTCATTTTTGGTAGTGTATAAGTTTCCAGGAATGCATCCATTTCTTCCAGATTGCCTAATTTATTGACATATAGTTGCTCATAATATGTTTTTAAAGTTATTTGCATTTCCTTCATCTTGGTCATGATCTCTCCTCTTTCATTCATGGTTTTATTAATTTGGGTCTTTTCTCTTTCCTTTATGATAAATCAGGTTAAGGATTTATTAATATTATTAATTCTTTCAAAGAACCAGTTTCTAAGTTTCATTGATCTGTTCTACTGTTCTGGTTTCTATTTCTTTAATTTCTACTCTAACCTTTATTATTTCTCCTCTCCTGCTTGGTTTAGGCTTTATTAGCTGTTCTTTTCTTCAGCTTCTTTAGGTGTAAGGTTAACTTATGTACTTTTATGTTTGGACTGCCTTTGTTGTATCCCAAAGGTTTTGAATAGTTGTGTTTTCATTTTCATTAGTTTCCATGAATTTTTCAAGTTCCTCTTTATTTCCCTGATTAACCCATTCATTCTTTAGTAGGATGTTCTTTAGTCTCCAAGTGTTTAATTTGCTTCCAAATTTCTTCTTGGGATTGAGTTTAAGTTTCAAAGCATGGTGGTTTGAAAATATGCAGGGAATAATCCTAGTCTTTTGGTAGCCATTAAGACCTGATTTGTGAACTAAGATGTAATTTATTCTGGGGAATGTTTCATGTGAACTTGAGAAGAATGAGTATTCTGTTGCTTTAGGATGAAATGTTCTGTAACTTTTCTGCAAAGTCCATCTGATCCAGTGTGTCATTCAAAGCTCTTGTTTCCTTGTTGATCTTCTGCTTAGATGATCTGTCCATTACTGTGACTGCGGTTTTGAAGTCCTCTGCTATCAATGTATTAACAATGTGTTTCTTGGTTATTAATTTGTTAATTGGTTAATATAATTGGCTGCTCTTATATTAGGAGCATAAATATGTGTAACTATTAGCATAATTATGTATATTATCTTCTTTTTTTAAAAGATTTATTTATTTATTTATTTATTTATTTATTTATTTGACACAGAGAGAGATCACAAATAGGCAGAAAGGCAGGCAGAGAGAAGGGGAAGCAGGCTTCTTGCTGAGCAGAAAGCCCGATGAGAGATTCAATCCCAGGACCCTGAGATCATGACCTGAGCAAAAGATAGAGGCTTAACCCTCTGAGCCACCCAGGTGCCCTGTATGCTATCTTCTTATTGGGTAGACCCTTTAAGTATGATATAGTGTCCCTTTTCATCTCTTACTACAGTATGGGTTTATAATATAATTTGTCTGACATAGAGATTGCTACCCCAGCTTTATTTGAGGTTCAATATCATGGTAAATTGTCTCCACCCTTCAGTTTCAGTCTGGAGGTGTCTTCAAGTCTGAAATGAGTATCTTGTAGACAGCATATAGAGGCATCTTCCTTTTTTATCCAGTATGATACCCTGTGTGTTTTGATCAGAGCATTTAGCTGATTACATTCAGAATAACTATTGAAAGATATAAATTTAGTGCTATTCTATTACCTGTAAAATCCCTGTTTTTATAGATTGTTTTTGTTCCTTTCTGATCTATGTTACTCTTGAGCTCTCCTCACTTGCAGAATCCCCGTTAATATTTCTTGCTGGGCTGGCTTGATGGTCACATATTCTTGAAGTTTCTGGCTTCCCTGGAAGCTCTATATCTCTCTTTCTATTATGAATGACAGTTTTGCTGGATAAAGTATTCTTGGCTGGATGTTTCTCTCATACAGTGTCCTGAATATATCCTGCCAGACCTTTCAGGCCTGCCAAATCTCCATGGATAAATCTGCTGCCAGTATAATGTTCCTATCCCTGTAGGTAAGGAATCTCTTGTCTCAAGCTTTTTTCAGAATTTTCTCTTTATATCTGAAATTTGCAAACCTTAGTAATATATGTCAGGGTGTTGATCTATTTTTATTTATTTTGGGAAAGGTCCTCACTACCTCTTGGACATGAATCTCTGTTTTCTTCCTCTAATTGGGGAAGTTCTCATCTATGATTTGCTCAAATATACTTTTTGTTATACTTCCCTCTGTCCATCTTCAGGGATTCCAATAATTCTAATATTGTTTCACTTTATGGAATCACTGATTTCTTAAAGCATCTGCTCATGGTTCATTAATTGTTTTTTTTCTCTCTTTTCCTTAGCTTTCTCTCTTTCCATAAACTTATCTTCTTTGTCACTTATTTTCTCTTCTGCTTAATTTACCCTAGCTCTTAGAGCATTCAATTTAGATTGCATCTCAGTTTAAGCATTTTAAAATTTGGCCTGATTAGTTCTCATTTCTACACTAAGAAATTTCTTACTGTTTTTATGCCTTTTTCAAGTTTTCAAGTCCAGCTAGTAACTTTATAATTGTTATCTGGAATTCCATCTCTGACATTTTACTTATATCCATATCAATTAAGTCTGTGGCAAAGAGTGCTATCTCTGGTTCTTTCTTTTGTTGTGAATTTCTCCTTCTAGTTATTTTGTCCAGAGAAGAATGGATGAGGGAATGAACAAATGCAAAAAATCAAACTGACCCAAGAAAACTGCACACAAGACAAATCCAAAGATGTCAGAAACCCCCCCAAAAATAAAATAAATGAAAATTAAGAAAAAAAAAAAGAAGGGGAGGCAGAGGGAGAATATAATCTCACAGAGTAAACAAAACAGGGTCCTGTCTGTATTTTGGTTTGTGTGTTAGGAGACCGTAAATTCCAAAATTGTAAAGAAAGCTAAACTTACATATATAAATAATAAAATTGAATACAGAGAAACAAAGCCAAAAATGAAGAATATATCTATAAAATGTAAGTGTAAAAATGAAAGTTTAAAAAAAATCCTTAAAAACAAAAAGTTGACAAAATTAAAGTAGTTGAAAAAGGAAAAAGGAAAATAAAAGAAATGAAAAATTTTAAATCGAAAGATAAATGAATACTAAGGAAAAAAGCCTTGAATTTTATATACTATTTTCCCTTGGCTCTGGAGTTTTGCAGTCTTGTGTGGTCTATAAACTTGCTGTGAAACTATTCTTCTACTTGGGCTTCTGGGGGAAAGGCCTCCTGTGCCACTTTTCTGCTGTCTTTGCCTGGGCAGTTTCATGACCCTTGCAAGAGGGCTGAGCTGAGTGTAAGTTGGTCCTCTGTGTGGCTTTTGTTCCCTGAAGGCTTTTCATGCTTCTTTAGAGGATCAAAATAAAAATGGCTATGCCCCAATATCCATCCCCAGAACAGAAAGACTGTGGCCCCATCTTCTCTGTAAACCTTCAGGGATAAAAGGTCTTCATTTTTGTGTGTGCCAAATTCCACAGACTCCTGTAGTGTGTGCTCATACTTATCTGCCCAGGGGGAAAGCAGAGAGTCTCATGTGACTTCACTTTGTAGGGCCCTAGCATAGAGAGCACCCAGATCTTGGAACACCTACTCCGCCCATACTGGGAGAAGGTGGAAGGTCACCAACTACTGTCCTTTATAGGGCTTCCACCCTGAGGGCTGCTGCCGTGTTGTACACACAGTCACTTTGCCCCACCCAGAGAAAGGCAGACAGACTTTGTGTTCCTGTTGTTTGCACAGCCCCACAAAGAGCGTGGTTATGTGGTAGAAACTTGGCTTGCAGTTTATCATGAAAAGCTGAGAGCCTGCTCCTGGGCTCATTGACCACAACCCTAATGCTTGGGCACTCTACTGGTTCAGGCATCCCCATTATTTCTGTGACTCCCAGGATCCTAAGAACACACTGTGCCTCTTAGAATTCTGCCCTTTTTCACCACCTGAGCATCTTTCAGGAAGGAAATGTCTCTCACAGGAGCAGGTTTCTAAGGCTTTGATTTTTCCCTCCAGGGCTATATCACTTTCTGATAGCTGGCTTACCCACTGTTTATCTTCTGATATATGTCCTCAGATTCATTTCTCTGCACTTCCTACCTTGCATAAAGTGATAACTTTTATAATTGTAGAATTCCACCTATTGTTTTTTTATGCCTCTGGTTGAATTCATGAGTGTTGACAACGAATTGATGGTTATCTAGCTAAATTCAAGAGACCAGATGAAACAAGATCACCTACACTTCCAGCATCTTGCCTCATCCCTCCTATGTGGGATATTTTTGATATTTTTAGCAGTTGGTGTGAATATTATACTTAATCACTAAACAATTTTGTTTAGAATATGTTTTACATCCCAGCAAGTTGTGAGTGAGTCTTCAGGGCTCATTTATTGGATTATATGGAAGCTAGCATGCTGACTAATAAAGAGATCAGAAGAGATAGGGACAAAGACTGGAAGAAAAGAAAAACCCAGGGTCAGGAAATAGAGATCCTTGGGGGGAAATATATATTTGTGACAGATTTTAAATGAAATTATTGACATTTTCTCTTATTCCAAAAAACTTCAGTAAATCTTTCAAAAATAATGATATAAGGGGTATGACTTGAAATTATTTTGAAAGTCAAATCATTGAATATCTTCATTTTTTTATCAAGAATGTTTTGGGGTTTATAAGGAATCAATCCACAAAGGCATTACATTTCACTTTTTGGTGACTATGATAATCAATAACTAATTGCTTATGTAAAATGTGGCATCCTAATAGAGTTGAACTGTATTTGGGTTAAAAATACCAGATATCAGGGTGCCTGGGTGGCTCAGTTGGTTAGGCGACTGCCTTCCGCTCAGGTCATGATCCCGGAGACCCGGGATCAAGCCCCACGTCGGGCTCCCTGTCCTGTGGGAAGCCTGCTTCTCCCTCTCTCATTCCTCTTGCTTGTGTTCCCTCTCTAGCTGTGTTTCTGTCTTTCTAAATAAATAAATAAGTAGAAACTCTTAAAAAAAAAAGACCAGATACCTGTTGAGAGATACCTCTACCATTTCATATGTCTTGCTCAAGTTAAATAATATCTCTCGGCCTTAGTTTAACTAGTGTATAGAAATACAGACACAGGGAGGCACCGGGGGGTCATAGTATTTTAGACATCCAACTTTTGATCTCAGCTCAGGTCTTGGTCTCAGGGTTGTAAGCTTAAGCCTCAAATTGAGCTCTTCACTGGGCATGGAGCCTACTTAAAAAGAGAAAAAAAAAGAAAAAGAAAAAAAAGAAAAATATATACACAATATTTGCTTTACTAAGTTATTTTAATGATGATGTGAAATAACAGTAAAAGGAGTACATGAAGGCAATATATTATGATTAGTACAATTAATTTAACTTAATCTTAAATATTAATATGATTATCAGTGATTTTATTTTAAATAATAAAAAACAAAATGATTTACCTGAACTTTTGTTACTAAATGTGATAAAAAGTAAACTGATAAATTAAGAAAATATTTTGCCATTTAATATTAGTTAATGTATAAACTCAACTTGCAATGAAGTTGCTAAATAGAATATCATTTGCTATCATATATCTTGAAAATGAAAAATATTTAATAATACCAAATTCTTTATGAAAAGGTAAAATTTATAGGTAACTAAAAAAGTGGAAAGGCATGTTAGCCATCATTACAACTTCTGAATTAAAATTCTACTTTGTATATAGGAAGAGATAATGTTTTTTCTGGTGTTAAAACAAAATAACATATTCATATTCATTGTTACCCTGTTTATGGGATTTAATATGCTTCTATTTTGTATTTTTTGAAGGGTATTTCCAGAGGGGAACTTCTCCAGTGATATAAATATTCCATGTATTGATTTTGTTGATAGTTACACACTGTATTTCTTTTTTAAAAAAATATTTTATTTATTTATTTGACAGAAACACAGCTAGAGAAGGAACACAAGCAGGGGGAGTGATAGAGGGAAAAGCAGGTTTCCAGCCGAGCAGGAAGCCCAATGTGGGGCTTGATCCCGGGTCCCTGGGATCATGACCTGAGCCGAAGGCAATCGCTCAACCAACTGAGCCAGCCAGGTGCCCCATACAAACTGTACTTCTAAAAATTCATCAAACTCTACTCATAAACTTGATAAATTTTATAGTTGATAAACTACTTCCTACAGTCAATTAAAAAAAAAATGAGTGGGCTCTCAGCATCTTTCCCAAAAACAGTTCAGTCCTGTATTTATTCCTGGTTAAAGATGTCGATTACTTTTCTTGTTTAGTTCTGATCTCATCTGTATGAGTTAACCAAAACTAACACTACATTAAAAACAAACAAACAAACAAACAAACAAACAAAAACAGCCATGTGTAAAGGAATGGAGAATTGGTTAATATACAATTTGAACACTGATTAGGAATTGGGAGGGCAAATACATATAGACTATATTTATATTTGTTGCTACTTTCTTACATTAATCACTCCATGTTTCCTTTACCCTCAATTAGTACCTAAATTGGTTAAATTTCTTTACCTAGAAGGTTGAATTGAAATTTAACGCTAAAAGAATCTGAGTCTTAGTAGGTCTGCTTGTATTAGAATGTTATGAAATTTCTATTATTTATATGACAAACAGTAAGAGCAGGAACACAAGCAGGCAGAGTAGGCAATGGAGAAGCAGACATCCCTCTGAGCCTGATCTAGGGCTCCATCCAGGAACCTGGAATCATGACCTGAGCCACCCAGGTGCAGCAGATCTACTTGGTTTATAAAACTGTTCAAGTCTTCTGTTTTCTTTTGGTCATTTTCCTGATAATTCTAATTATTATTAAGTGAGGTATTTAAGCACCAGGCTATTATTTCTGAATTATCTATTTTCCCTTCATTTCTTAGAGTTTTTCCTTCATGTACTTTGTTGGTCAATTATTAGATGCATATACCTTTTTGCTACTGTTAATCTACTTACATCTTTTAATCTAAAGTATACCTTCTGTATATAACATACAGTTGGGTCTTGTTTCTTTATCCAATCTGATAACATCTGCCTTTGTAGAAAGATTTTATTTATTTGTTTGTTTGTTTGTTTGTTTATTTAATTTTTATTTATTTTAGAAAAAGAAAACATGGCAGTGGACATACATAGACTCAGACTCCTCACTAAGAAGGGAAAGTAATGCACGACTCTGTCCCATTACCCAGAATCATGACCTGAGCCAAATGCAAACGCTTAACTGACTGACCAACCCAGGAGCCCTAATCTCTGCCTGTTGATTCAATTGTTTAGTCCATTACATTTATCAATTTAGCCACATTAAATTTATGAGACTGGTGAAACTTAGGACCTACTGTGTGGGACACTTGGAATAGTCTATGAAAAGTGAAAAACACAACGAGATGGATGTTGTCCCACCAAATACTCAAAAGGAGATACAGAACTTGGTTGGCCATTAAAGGGATATATACCCCATTTTCTTTGGTGGTCTAATTCAGGAATATATATATATATATAGATATATCCCCCCCTCCTCATTGGTCAGTTGGAAAATATTTAAACTTGTTGGGATATAGTACCTGTTAACACTACTCTCAACTCTGTCATTGTAAGTTGTTAGCAGTCATAAATAAATCATAAACAAATAAACATGCCTATATTCCAATAAAATTTTATTAACAATAACAGATTGCCAAGCCATGATTCATATTGAGTAGAATGCTGTTTTAACTTACTCACTTTTTTTTAATTTTAAGATTTTATTTACTTGATAGAGAGAAACACAACCAGAGAGGGAACACAAGCAGGGGGAGTGAGAGAGGGAGAAGCAGGCTTCCTGCTGAGCAAGGAGCCCAATGTGGGACTTGATCCTGGGTCTCCCGGATCATGACCTGAGCCGAAGGCAGTCGCTTAACCAACTGAGCCACCCTGGCACCCCCATCTTACTCACTTTTTAATCTTTAAGGTTTTCCAGATTAAGAAAAACATTTGAAGTTGGTTCAAGTTGTACTTTTAGCTTTAATACCCAATAGATTCAATGGTGCAAGAAGTATTTGTGCATATGATGATTTATGCATATGATGAAGCTCTGTCTTTAATAACATAAATCAGAGTATAAAAATCAATAAATTTTTATTGAAATCAAGCTATCAAGTAACTTTTATGATTTTTAAAACTTACTAAACAATGGGACACCAAATAGCTATATGAACTGAACTGCTTATACTGAACTGAGAATAGGACCCACAGAACCATTATCAGTTATGCATTATAATCATAGTAAGTACTACATAATTAAATGGAAATTGTGTGTGTGTATCTGTGTGTGTGTGTGTGTGTGTGTGTGTCTGTGTGTGTGTCTGTGTGTAACCTGAGTAAGTTTAAAATGCAAAATTACGTTTCATGAGCAGGTGAAGCACAATTTCTGCCAGGGACCAGCCTCACCAGAGATGTGGGTCTCAAACCACGGGATGTCTGGCAGGCAAAGTAATGACTCAGACACGGAGATCTGATGCAAGCTGACAGACCCTAGGTCAGTCAGGAAGACCTATGAAGCAGGCTCAGGCTCTGGCTCTGGCTCTGGCTCTGGCTCTGGCTCTGGGCTCTGGATCTGGGCTCTGGGTTCT